>OY744516.1:4284740-4317240 GCA_963556195.1 Sepiola atlantica | reverse complement strand
CTTATTGGCATAAAACATATTTCGTACAAATAAACGCCAATCTCTGCTTGACTTTTCGACCAAGTTTCAGTCATAAATGTCCAACAGTCTTTGTTTAATCGTTATTCAATCATATGGGGGGTACTGTGGTGATCGTCTCATCAGTGGGATGTGTGATTCTGAATTGACCTTAACTCTTCAACTATTTATTTCTGGTGTAATCTCAGAGATAATGTCTATCAAAACAATCCCAAGACTATTCATAAGCTGAAGATGGTCATCGCAGACAAGGTCAGAGCTGGGCAAAGAAAGGGGTGTGGTAGAGGTTAGGGTTATCATCGAAGTTTCTATGAAATAAAGACTGTTGGACGTTATTGACACTATGTAAATTACATGGCGACGATGAAAAAAGACAGTCATTCTTTTATATTGAAATCGCCCCAGACAAAGCATGAAGCCACTTGATGTAAGGAGCTAAAAATATTATCAATTCAAGATCAAAAGTAGCCAACGATAAGTGTTCGATGGATAGATTCCTACTCAAAAACAGCAATTATTCCCCCTTTGTCGTAAAATGTGAGGACTAAATAGATGGGAAGCGAGAGTTACGAGACTTCCTAAAGTAACACCAAGGTTAATTTTCTACTCTCCTATATGCGCATAGAGACATTAAGAAACATTAGAGAGAGGTTGAGGCAATATACAATGAGAGAGGCTGTGAGAAATACATAGATAGCTAAAAGAGATAGATGAGTGACTTGTTCAGTTATTTATAAATCACAGCGCATTATAACAATAAAAACAGATATATTTTTTAAAACGTAATTTAAATTAATTGTAGTATGCATTTTGTGTGTTATTGAAACATAAACGAAAAAAAAGCTTTAGAGAAACAAACGTTGATTAATACAGTTTTAGCATAATAATAAACAGATAATAAAATAAGACCAATGGGTGTATGCTGTTTTTATCAAATTGTTATTTTTAATAGGATTTCGAAACTTAACAGCACGGCGATGATGTCGTACCATCAAAGACGTTTATCAAATTAACAAAGAAATAAGTTTCTTTATTCTTGTTTTTTGATGGAAAAAAAAATGACTAAATACTGGTCACCCCTGAAGAAATAATTTTATTCCGTAATCGATAGGATTAATGTAAGAAAAACAAAACAAATAAATTAATCTTGTATTGCTAATTTGGCTTATATTTCAATTTTATTAACTTTCCATGCAATACTTTGAAACTTGAACGATAAACACACACATTATTAATTATATTTTTTTAATTGTGTTTTTGATAAATAAATAATGAATCAATCAATGTTTGTTTTTTTATAAACTTACAAATCACCCTCATGCATTTATACACACACGATATTTGATCAGATACTTATATTAATGGAGACTACACGCGTAAATATAGTAATGTATGTATACGCATATCTACGTATGCGTATTTGTTTTGTACAGGTATGCGTACGATATGTATACGTTTATAAGGGTGTAAAAAGATTTTCTCATACGATAGTTTTTTTATCATCCCTCTTGCTTATTTGGTCGCGGCGCCATTGCGTCTAATGAAGTATAACCTCCTTGCTTCACAGATGTTATGAACAAGAAACCGAGGCCCCGGATTTGTGAAGAATAAAAAATGGTGGAAATCTATTGACCTTTGAGGAAGTTATTAAGAGTAAGTGATTTAGTGAACAGGAGAGGGAGAAGAACGAAAGATAAAATGTAAGTTATAGTGATAAACGCAGCAAACATACTTATATACATAGGTTCGTAGCGCCCTGTCCTCGTCGTATATTTATAGGTACTTTTTTTTTTGGGGGGGGGGTATCCATCTGTGCGCGTGCGGCATTTATATTTAGTATGTGAGAGGTTTCACCTGTATGAAAGCCGATTTTTCCATCGATAATTTGAAATGATTGTCAGGTCTTCCCATAGACTTCGTTGGAGACACAAGTCTGACTGTTCACTTGTACGCCGATGATTGTGCGCATCGGCTTCCATACAAGTCGCTGGGATACAGAGTGCAAGAAAAAGAGAAAAGGGCGATCCCACCGCCGACTTCATACTACTGACAGCCCCTCACAGGTCCCTAAATTGAAAAAATATAAATGAAGGCGTCATGAAGACCCGAGTCATTATGAATCGGCCAGTTTAATTCACACCCACCCACACATACACAGACACACACACACACATATATATATAATTATTATTTCATGTATCCACATACAATTTTATAAGGAGATATATTTTTTTATGTATCAGTTTTAAGTATTTACTAAAACAGTGCTCGATACGTAAGTAGAGCTAGGTAGTAAGTTATGAAAATATATTTATAGCAATTAAGCTACACAGAGGCTCCTGCGTTTCATCCACTGAAGATTCCCCCGGAGATGAAACGCGGAAGCCTCTGTGTAACTTAATTGCCATAAATATATTTTCATAACTTACTATATATATATATATATATATATATATATATATATATATATATATGAACTACAAAAAAACGGGAAATGTTGGGTCATCCATTGAGTTCTACTTAGATAATTCTAATCAGGAAAAATGATTTTGCAAAGCCAGATAAATATAATAATAAAAATACAAAATACAAATTTATTTTATTTCTGCTAACAGTATACCCCTCTCCCCCCCTCTCTCTCTCTCTCTTATGTTCTTTCTATCTTCAACTACCCGTTAAATAGTATGACTCTAAGTGGTGATATTCACTTATAGAATGGAATATTCTTATTTTTACATTCTTTAATTCATTTGTTATATCCGACTGTTAGTTAACAGGAATTGGGAAAGAAAGAAAGAGTGAGTGAGCAACAGAACCACGAATCATAAATACCGTCTGAAATAAAAGCGGGGGGGGGGACAAACAACATGCTGTGCTAAAGGGTAGGATCCATAGATAGAACATTAATGAAATATGGGTCACTTGCGGTGTTTAAAACAAATTACTTCTAATTAGAACAATTACAATGTTCTTTTAGACATAATCAAAATCAAAAACTATGGACACTTTTAGCATGTATTGTGGGTGATTAAAATATATAGCCTTAGGGAAACAAACATTGATTAATTCACTATATATATATATATATATATATATATATATATATATATATATATATATATATATATATATATATATATATATATATATATATTATAAGCCCCCTCTACTAAAAGTTGGGCACTCTGAGTGAGTTTAATAACAAGCAGTGCAAATAGCTTAATGCAAGTTCCAAACGAAGTATGTTTATAACTTTCACTGCACGTGTAAAATTAGCCGCCGTTACAAAGTTAAATTCCTCTTTAATCATTAGCTAACTGCGAATCTAACCGTTGAGAATTAACTTCCTGCACTGAATATTGCGTTAGCATTAAACATCGATATCTGTAGGTAATGCATAATTAATATATATATATGCATGGAGGCACAACAACCTGGAATGAATAACATCACATATGGGACCAGTGGTTACATTTTAGAATGCCTCGCGTGGTGCGGTTTTGTTCTGTTATTCCGTTCAGCGTTGCTGAATTTGCGTCGTCAACGACTTCCTGGAACAATGCGGAGGCGTTCCCTGCGCGTTTCTCCGCTGTCTTTTAAAAATCCTCTTCTTTTTCTAGCTGTTTTGTTCATTTGCTTTTGACATCGGAGGATGATTCGACGAAGAATCGAAAACGTTCGTGAAACCTGTGAAATCTATGGAACATTTTCTTTTTAATTTCAATACTAAAAGGACTATCAGAAAGATTGAAAAAATAAAAAAAAAGTTATAATTAAACAGACGAATTCTGTTATTTTTAAGAATGTTTGCATATATATATATATATATATAAATATATATATATATATATATATATATATATATATATATATATATATAAATATATATATATGAATGTATATACATACATATATATACTGATAGCTTCGAAAATAAACTTTTTTGCTCGATTCAGTGTTTTCTTTCCAACTCGTGTGCCGTGTTCAATGCATTGTCTGCTTGTGAAAACACAGGTGAATATGTGCCAAACAGCCGTGTGTAAACAGATTGGCTCTTGTTTATCATATGTAATCCTAGAATATCTCACGTTACTTTTTCTCAAACATTGGATAATCATCAGAAAAAATTTTAGTAGCAAAAACACAATATTAAAAAAATAATAATAATTTTCACCTAAAACAAACAAAAATAAAAGAGTAGTTTCATATGCAAATTCTTCGGTAAAACTGATTTATTATTAAATTAATTCCACATCATATCGCAGATTATCTTACTACCAGAGAAATGATTAAAAGATATACACACATTTATGTGTTATACATATTTATATAGACTACTATCTACGTGTTATACATACATATATGTATGTGTGGGTGCATGTATTTTAATGTGTGTGTGTGTCTGTGTGGGAGATATCAACCACGTCACAATCCCATTGTCTACGAGTGTTTGTTCACCCCAAACAAAAGTACGAAGAAGTAAAATTGGATCATTGTGTCCCCGAGAAGGAGAAAGATGGTTGGTGTTTCGTCGCATAATTAATTGGCCTGCTTGCCATATTTACAGCCAGGATTAATTCTCAGATTAGACTACCGCTTCATTCAGGCAGAGTGGGCACAGGTCAACTGAGCTGACCGCTGATAAATGTTTCGTTACGAAGAGTCAGCGCTTGCAGGCGACAGAATCGGCTTGGTGTCTGTCACGAGTTAATGACCGGGTCAGTTATGTTAAGGCTCAATAGGGTTCTTGAAGAATCCTTTTTCAGTTTATGTGACATCACTATCGATGTTTCCATGGTAACGTCAATAATAAGTAATCATTGGTTGCACTTATAGTCTCGGTTTTAATGGTTAGAGTAGATGAGTGGATCCAGCAGGGAAAGTTGACATAATCCAATCATTTTTAATTTAATTATTCCGACAATCAATCCTTTTTACAAAATCCACAGACGAAGAACTGATGTCATAATAGTCAATAAGAAAGGATAAAACTGTAGGAGATGTTGCAGTCCAAGCAGATCACAGGGTTGCGATCAAGGAGACAAAAAACGAAGCAAATACGCGGAATTTGCCAGAGAAATAAATAAGTATATGGAATTTTTAGAATTTGATATAATCGGACTACTGTTCTCATCTTGAGTGTTTTATCACAACGTTTCAGCCGAATTAAAAATGATGAGATGAAGTAAAAATTATAGATAGAGAAGAACGGTGGAGAGTAAGACGACTCAAAAAAGCATCACATATGTTAGGCGACAATAACTTACTAAGCAGACCTAGTATAGAATTCAATACAATATGGGAACCATAAATAATAGATAAGTAGTGATCTATAGTAGTAAGTAGTTAGATCAAAAGCAAAATTCATACTAGAATTGTCCACAATGACCCGTGGCGCAGTGGATATAGTACTAAGTAAAATTCAGTTCTAAGTAAAGGTTCAATCCCATACGAAGAATTGCGAATTAC
Organism: Sepiola atlantica; assembly: GCA_963556195.1. Classification (NCBI taxonomy): domain Eukaryota; kingdom Metazoa; phylum Mollusca; class Cephalopoda; order Sepiida; family Sepiolidae; genus Sepiola; species Sepiola atlantica. Next base: position 4,311,753 of record OY744516.1, on the reverse strand, counting down.
TGAAGACTTCTTCCCAGTTATGGCAGATGGAACGAGGGCATGCTACATCCGTGGATTTAATAAAGTGTTCCGTTCGAAATTCCGTCCAGATTCCCGAGTTCGACAGAAAGATTCCCGAGTATGGAGGTTACATCGGCCGAAAAAAAACACCCAAGATGAGAACAGTAGTCCGATTATACCAAATTCTACAAATTATCAACCCTCATCTAAAAAATTCCGAAACAGGTATATGGAATATGAAGAAAGTCTATATAATACCATTAATCGTAGAACCACTAAGAACAGCCCCGAAAGAAGAAAACTGGAGGAAAGACTAGGAGAAATTGGAATAAAATGGAAGACTGGAACTATATAACGGATGCGAATGATGAAAAAAGCTGAATTCGTAAGGAAAATCCTATAATGTGAAACCAACCCACATAAGCCACAAACCCTAACCAGCAACATAGTAAAGGAAATGAAACTGCAAAAATATCATAAACTGCGCCCTCCTATAAAACAATATGATGGAACTAGCGTTGCCTAATATCACACAAAATGTGTGTGAAGGGTCAACGAGGGCGGAAAGACCGAGAAGGTCGAGCAATAATCAAACCTCAACTGGAAGAGTGTCGTCGGTACTGGAACCTTGGGAGGCTTATTGATATCAGAGAAGACTAATGTTCGTTGCAATGGTAAGCTGCTGTTGTAATAAGGCAAAATAATTTGCTATGGTTAACCAAAGTGGAATCCAGGGAACATCATCGGTTATTGCCAGTAAGAAATCCGTGAGAATGACTTGTGTGACAACTCCTGGTGAATAAATAATAATCACCTATTTATCCCACAAAGTAGAATGTGACACAAGGTCGGAAGGTGGGGATTTTCACTCTTGAGGAAGAGTGAGGTGAATCTCAAAAATTGCCTGGGCAGGGCGCCTCAGACAGTAAGCAATAAACTTACTCCTCCCCAAAGAGGGGAGGCAAAGCATGGGGGGGTTAACCTCCCATAACTGCACAGGACAGTCAGAACAGATACTACACTTTGATCTTAGCCAAAAGGCCAGCAAAGCATATGAAATATGTGAATAAATAATAATACGGAATAACGAACGGAACACTTTATTTAATAAACGGGGGTAGCATGTTTCACGTCACTATGTACGTCATAATCTCACAGACCAATTAAAAAACAAAATTCAGTGATGTCGTTAAAGTCAATAAAAAAATCTGACATGATTGCGAATAATTAGAATATTTGCTGTTTTATGTAATCAAGTTAACAACGCGTGGGTAGAGAAATTAAATACATCCTTGAGGCACGTGGGTGTTGCTAAGATTTCTAGTGTATTGTTTGGCAATATGGGCATGTGACAAAAGGTAACATACCGGTTATATAGCCGTGTGGTACCAATACATTTCATTTATTAATAGGTTGTCTACAAAAAAACTATTAATAAATGCGATATTTTAGGCACAGAATAAACGTACAGAATGCAGTTATCTCATACAGCAGTAGGATGCACTAGATATTTCTATAAAATGGTAACAAGAGGGGGGCGAAACACAAAGCTAAAACTTATATTCTGTGTCGTCTTTTTTGTGCGATGAGGTGTCTAGGAACAGGTAATTAGAACAATAAAATAGAATTTCCATAATCTTGATTATTCGAACTACTGTTCTCATCTATAGTGTTACTTAGTACTTTATCCGTTACGCCACGTGTCCTTTCGGACCTTGCGAACACGTGACGTAACGGATCAAGTACTCAGTAAATTTTAGTTCTAGGTGCCGTCTTCTGAAGCTTGAAGGTTCAATCCTCAGTGTGGGCGATACTAGCAATTACAAATTACTTAAGACTTCTACCCGGTCATGGTTGACAGAACGAGAGCAGGCTACTCCGGTTGATTAAATAAAGTGTTCCGTTCGAAATTCTGTGCAGATTCCCGAGTTCGACAGAAAAGTTCTCAAGAACGACAAGATACACCTGAACAAGGATGGGGATTACATCGGCCGAAACGTTGTGAGAATAACACTCCAGATGAGAACAGTAGTCTGAATAATCCCAATTATACACATTATCAATTTTACTAAAAAAAAATCAGAAATATAAAATAGAAGTTAAAAAAATAAGTCGATTCCTGAACCGAGGACTATTTTTATATGTATTTTTGTGTGATTAAAATATACAGAAAAAAGCGTTAAAGAAACAAAAGTTTATTAACTCAGTTTTAGCATAATCATAGATTTATCTGATAATTACAATTGTTCTTACGGAAAGAGAGAACGTAATTTATAATTAATTGAACAAGTCACCAACCTCTGTCTCTCGCATTCTCTCTCTTCACTATCATTTATTTCTCTCGCCCCTCTCACTTTATGTTCATTCAAATAGTCTCTAATAGTTCGTTATGCGTGAAAATTTAGAGAAAGACTGAGTCTCTTTTTTCAACGTGATAATGTAATATAATGAGTCTCTTCACTTCTATATAAGAATAATAAAGACTTGGCATACATCTATTTGATAATAATAATAATAATAATAATAATAATAATAATAATAATAATAATAATAATAATAATAATAATATTAATAATAATGATAATAATAACAATAATAATAATAATAATAATAATAATAACAATAATAACAATAATGATAATAATAACAATAATAATAACAATAATAATAACAATAACAATAACAATAATAATAATAATATTAATAATGATAATGATAATGATAATAACAATAATAATAATAATAACAATAATAACAATAATAATAAAAATAATAATAATAATAATAATAATAACAATAATAATAATTACAATAATAATAATAATAATCATAATAATAATAACAATAATAATAAATATAATAATAATAATGTTAATAATAATAATAATATAAGTGAGTAAATAATAATAATAATAATAATAATAATAATACTTAAAATCTGGGGAGGCTTGTTGTCACTCAGACTACAGGAAATACCACTGGTTGTTGTCGGTGAGCAATCACTTACGATGATATGTGTGAGAACTCCTAGTGAATACAACTAATAATAAGTTACAAGACGTATTATTTTGAGACATGAGAAAAGAATTGAAAACAATATTTTTTAAAATACTACGTAAAAAGCGTTCACCTCTTTCCTCCATTTCTCGGTTAACAAAAAAATAAGTAAATGAAAATAACAAGTTGGCTTGTATATTAATGAATCAAAAATTCATTAAAAATAAAGTTTTAAAAGTTTGACATGCATTTTTGCTTATATTTTATTTAATTCTTTTTTTTACCAGTACTCACACTTCACGAATTTACAATATACATATATATATATATATATATATATATATATATATATATATATATATATATATATATATATATATATATATTATAGGGGAAAAAACTAGACACACATTCAGGTTGTACACAATATAACTTATTTCGACCTAGCTCTAGATCGGTCTCATCAGATGTGTAACTAACCACATTTATTCATGTACATTGACCTCTGTTACTCGGATTCCCATCGAAATCATTCGAACCTGCACACACTATATATATATATATATATATATATATATATATATATATATATATATATATATATATATATATATATATATAATTAACTTGTTACAAATATCCAGGGGGTATGAATCCGAAGGAAGTTGAAACCGGGTTTATGAGAGTACTCAATGAAAATTCAGAGCACAATATATATTTTTTGATTTTATTCCATTAGTTGCGACAAAACAAGTTTTGTTTCATTGGTGCAAATAGCGACCAACTCATCGGGCTGGCGATGGAATTCAAATGGCATAAGTTTTAACTTCACCTTAACGGGAGATTGAAAATTGAAAATACATTGGAGGGGGAGGGGGACAGAGTTGGGGCTTTGTCTATAACGGTGACATGGGATAATAAACAAAACATTAAAATAAAATAAATAAAATGCAGAAGTAGCAATTAATACCCTAAATTAAAATTATTTTTATCCACATGATAATTACTTATTAGAATTAAAATAAAATAGGAATGACGGTTATAATCATAATTTTATTCTCATTTTAAATTTAACTCACTCTGGCCGTCGCCCCATCTCCCTTCCTCCAGCCCCGGCCGAAATTGAGATCATCACAGCACAAACACGTGAAAACCTCCCACGCAATAATTTGAAACACGACTTGTTGGGGTCCTCCCCCCTCCCCTCTCATGTCCCGAAACTGCGAAGTGGTTCTGCCTGATGATGAGGTAGTTCTGGATACGGTCGCGGAGTTGTCAGCTGACAACTTTGCTACCGCAAAACGCGATAAACGCCATACACAAAATGACGAAACTATCACTACGAAAAGTGTCCATGTGAACACTCAATTATAACCTAAAGTCATATTTTACATAATATGATACCGCTATAATTTCTCTTTGCTTTCAATAAAAATAAGCTTTCAGTCAAAGTTACATTTAATATATTCGACCTTTTATTGTTTAAGGTAGCAATTTAAACTAATTGGATTTATCGCGTTTTGCATTCGAACTCTTCAAGTATTTACTAAAAAATGAATGACGTTATAAAGGATGAATTGCAACGTTGGAAGACTAAAGATCATTTTCTGACGTCATCCATTTTCAAGTAAATATATATTGCTTAGTTGATAATGATCATTTCTTTGTTATCAGCTTGCCCCCATTTTCTATCTCTCCCACCTTTCTTTCTCCTTTCCTTTCTCTTTTCTTTCTCTCTCTCTCCCCCTCTCTCTCTCTTATTACCTACTTGCTCACTTTGCAAAGTTCGCTATTTGAAATACTTGAAACCAAAAATTTAAATAATAAACATTTCATTCATAAGTTTGTTGTGAATACAAGACACAACCTATCGCATTTATTCAGATAAATTAATATTAACATTTTAGAAATTTCAATCTTTACAGTTATCCCCGGTTGGCTTTCCCGAGGCCACAACCACCATGGACCAAGTCATGACTAATGGGCTGGCTGTGTGAACCTATTTGGCACCTAACAAGCACCCATTTTGCCTCCCCACTCTAACTCAGAACAAACATGAAACTACAAAATAAAACAAACACACCTAAATCAGATACCCAACAAAAAACATCTTCGCCTCTGCCCATGAGGCTCGCATTCACAAATATCCGGGGACTTAGAACCAACATTAACGACGTAGAAACTGTTCTCTTGACAAACTCCCCGGATATCTTAGCTCTAAGTGAAACGAGCCTTCAATTCGCAATCCCCTCTCATCACTTTGACATGACTGATTACCTTCCACTCTACCGTAAAGACTCTGACTAACATATGCATGAGCTAGGAGTTTATGTTCGGAACACCCTCCCCTTGACTAGAGAACATAGGTTAGAATCAGATGATCAAGCCTACATGTGCTTTAAATTGACCTTACATCACAGAGTTAGTTACTTATATTTCTTATATCGTTCTCCTTCGACCCAGGACTGTTCACTACTTGACTCTGTCTCCGAAAGCATAGATAGAGCACTCTCACTTGACTCAAATGCCCAAATACATGTATTTGGGGATTTTAATGCACACCACCATGACTGGTTGGGATTCTCCAGTGTTACCGATGCAGCTGGGAAGTCTACCTTAAATTTCTCAGCTCACGACCTCTCACAGGTTGTCACCTTTCCGACCCGCTCTCCAGATCGTGCGGACCAGCTAACCTCACTTCTCGACCTGTTTTTGACCTCGCTACCTGAGGCTTGTGTGGCGAATGCCCATAGCCCGCTCGGAAACTTTGATCACGTTGTGGTAATGATACTTATCACCTTAAAAACTCGTCCAAAAGCTTAACAACCGTTGCTAAAAACGACGAGAAACTATGAACAGACTGATTTTGAATCCCTCCGCTCCATGGGGTGTAACCTTCTCACTCCCTGCTGATCAGTGTGCAAATGAGCTAACAGAATGTGTCAAAGCAGGCATTGATGCTTATGTACCCACGAGAAAATTCTCCTGCAAACCTCACTCTTCTCAATGGTGCATCTCAGAATGTGCAACTGCTATTGCTAAGAGGCAGAAGGCATTCCGTAAATTCGGTCGCCATTAGTCAGCTACTAATAGACATGAATTTATAAAGGCAGGAAATGATTGAAAAGTAGTGATAGTTGAAGCAAAGAGGAGGTATACAGAGATAACCAAAAAACGCATACAGTCACAGAAACTAGATACTCGTGATTTCTGGAAAATTTATAATAGTGTGATGAACAATGGACAATAAATAATTCCCCCGCTATCATTTCACAATGATGTTGTATGCACGGCAACTGATAAGGCTGAACTGTTTGCTCAGTATTTCCCATTAAACTCCACTCTTGACTCGGCAAACCACCCCCTCCCTGAATTCCCATTGCGGACTGAAGCCACACTTGAGAACCCGTCTCAAGTGATAGACATCATAAAAAACCTTGACACCTCCAAATCCTGTTGGCCTGATCTTATGCCAGTAATAGTAATAAAGAAATGCTCTGCTGAGCTGGCCCCTGTCCTCTCATAACTATACAACAAATGCCTTACCGAATCTTGTTTCCCTGATAGTTGAAAAATTGCCTCTGTGGTACCAGTCTTCAAGAATTCTAGAGATAGAACTGTTCTCATCTTGGGTGTTTTTATCACAACGTTTCGGCAGATGTAACTTCCAGCCTTCTTCAGGTTTATCTCTTCAAACTTGGAAATCTTTCTGTCGAACTCGAGAATCTGGACGGAATTTCGAACGGAACCCTTCATTAAATCCACAATGACCTGTAGCGCAGTGAATATAGTACTAAGTAAATTCCAGTTCTAAGTGACAGTCATCTGAAGATTGAAGGTTCAATCCTCAGTGCGGGCGATACGAAGAATTGCGAATTACCGAAGACTTCTTCCCAGTCATAGCAGATAGAACGAGAGCATGCTACCCCTGTGGATTTAATAAAAGGTTCCGTTCGAAATTCCACTCAGATTCCCGAGTTCGACAGAAAGATTCCCGAGTTCGAAGAGATACCCCTGAGGAAGGTCGGAGGTTACATCGGCCGAAACGTTGTGATAAAAACACCCAAGTAGTTCGAAATTACCAAATTCTACATATTCCGTTAAGTTTAATTTGACATTTATATTTTAAGTTTCACAGCAAAATCTTAAAAAGCGAATCTCAGACTTCCGGTAACAAAAAAAAAATGAAAGACCCCATACCCTAACCCTAACCTTAACCCTAACCCCATAGACATTTTGTGTGGAAATCTTTATTTAATTGAATGACCTACATTTTCTGCGGAATAAATCCCGAGTCTCTTCGATGGCTATTCGGGCAGAAAACCGTTCTAGTTCAAATTCACAGACAATTAAATGCTTATTAGAAGAACGAACTGATTCCAGTCAAGAAACCCACTAATATTTCTGAAGTTTCTGCTAGTAATATGTCATAAGCATAACACATTCTATAAGGTCCGCGAACGAATTTAGAAGAATTCGTCTGGCTAACTTTGTTTTGTGTAAAAACATAAGCATATTTTAAAATATGCATGTAGACGAAACATGCGCATTGCTCTACCAATCCTTGTGTGCCGTTCTGGATCTTTCCAATCCAGTAAAAAGCAAGTCGTTACATCTAGTACGCTGGAATCAAAACAGAATTAATAAACAAAATGGCGACTAGCGAAGTTCGCGACCCGGGTTTTCTCCCCTTGTATACAGTTTAGTATAAAATATAAAACTATGAAACAATGTGATAAATAAAAACAATCAGAAATAATATATCTGTAGAAAATACAAAAATATGTACAACAATAGAAATTTACACATTTGTTTGTCTCAATAGCGTTCATTTTCTTTGTTTAGTTTTTTAGTGGTAAATAACATTTTGAAAAAAAAACTTATTTACGAAATTAAAATTTAGTTTATTTTTAGTTTTATCTTGTTTAAGTTTGTAAGCTTTGAACTTATCTTAGCTTTTGACAAATAAATATGTGTGTCATTCATTATTTATTCATGTATTCATAAAGTAGTTGCACACATTGTACCTTTTAACACATCTTTTAAACATAGTATATTTATGCATCTTTCACATGAAATTAAGTGAGATTTTACACAAATTCATTGATAAAAAGTAGGTTAACAAACAAATGGTACATCAATAAAACTGTAACGACATTTATTTTTCGCCTAAATAAGTCCATGTCATAAAAATAATCTGTTTACGCTTTAATACAAATATTTAACTATTTAGTCCAGTCGATACATCAGTTATTTCTCTCTTATTAAAATGAAGTTGGGAGAGTTTTTTCCCTCTCATTTACATGTACTTCTACCGCCACCAATTACATCGATGTTTTTTTTTTTAATAAGATACTTAAGTTTCGCTTCAGAGCCAGATTAAGCTACGGATGCGCATCATGGTAATACTCCATCCAATTGTATAACATTAACACATATTACTTACGCATGTTTAAAATAGAATAACGGTATCTTATTGAACTTTATTATTTAGCGCAACGAAAACCCAGAACAATACATTATATAAATATTACACAACAAACTATAGTTGTAATAGTGTACGGTATGTATAAGCTAATCAGAGGGTTTATCATACAGAAACATTTTAAAAAGCATAGATTCATCAATACACGTTTTTATTATTTTCCATTGCTTCCCGAACTTATCCACAACTCTTATAATGAAAATCACTTAGGGAAGAAGTCGTCTTTTTTACACAAATTCTATTACTTGACTCAGTTGCTGCTGATTGATGTTAGTGTTTGTTTGACGATATATTAAATTACCTCCATTTATACTACGGCCAAACGAATAACTACTTATCTAGAAAGATATTGAGAAAAATACATGCATTATTATATTACATAATAGCTGGACCAATGGATGAGCGTCGTCCGGGGAAATCGAAGAAACAAAGAAACGCCTGCTCCCACCTCTGAACCCCATAAATATTTAACTCGATTGTTTCACTTATCTTTGATATTAATTGTATTATTCTAAAACAAGACCTGTTATGAATATTTACGTTAGCTTTGACTGACCGAAGTGCATTGTATTAAATTTGGCCAACATTTTGACAAAAAAAACAGACACAGCTTAAATTTTATATTTACAAAGAAAATTACAATCACTTATTTATTTTTATTTTTTATTTTTTTCTCGAAAAATGAGAGTCTAAAATTTATGACATCACAACGATGAATAAATTCATTTTGGGGCCATAATACATAACGGCATAGCTGAGAAATTAGTTGGTGGTGCCACGCCATTGTTGGTCACATGCAGAGGTAGAGACGACCAGAGGACGACGGATCTTGATACCGACTCCTTCTGGATTTACACCAGAGCCCTGATAGTCGGGTTGCAGCCCTAACACCGTTGGATAGCAGAGCTGTCCGCCATATTGGCTCTGAAATGATTCAGAGTTCCAGACAGCATAGCTCTGACACTACTATGTCGCCGCTGCACCTACTACCATGAGGAAGGGTTAGATTTCAAAGCATGGATACAGCTGATGTTATATCACTCTCCAAATACTGCCTGAATTGGATGCTTGCTTACGAGTAAAATTATGTATATTTATTTACTCCTCTGCAGGAGTTAGGCACAAGGCCAGTTTTATCTTACTCCCACAAGTAAGATGTGACCACAGCTTGGGTCGAGTAAGTGGGGTTAAAAGCCAGCGCTCGAGAGGTGAGCACTCTGGCCATTTAAAAATTGCCTGGGCAGCCCCGTCGGCATTCCCCGGTAGGGGCGCCTCAAGCAGTAAGCAATAAACTTACTCCTCCCCAAAGAGGGGAGGCGAAGCCTGGGAGGGTGGACCTCCTAGAACTGCACAGGACAAACCCACAGACAGGTGGAATCAAGTCCCGAAGGACAAGACGACATCCGTCTATAGGGTGCAGTATCCATCGGAACAGATACTACACTTACTTCCTAGCGTGTGCCAGGTAAGTATCGTCTAACGAAAATCTTCATTCACATTATCTGACGTCACAATATATTTTTAAATCAAATATATTAGCAATGACATCACAAATACACTGTGTTTGGTTGATGGAGTTTGATAATATTTAATTATGCAAATATATATATAAGTATTTCGATGTAAAAATAGATGCTTTTGAAATGAAGATGAGACATTAAACGGTAAGCGTTATTCATTCATCTGTTTACGATTTCACATTTTTAAACTTTGCTTCAAATTGTTATAATTTAACATATATTATTGTTATACATTATCGTTGTATAATCGCATTGTTAGTCACTAAGTTCGATACATTCTTAGGTCTAATACCGCAGAAGTTGTTGCTCTGCTGCACAATAGAAGTGACATTTGAAATAATGATTAATAGATAAATAAAGCTGTCGTAAAATTGCATTTTTTTTGTTTTTTTTAAAACATAGTTCACCCCAAACCAGGCAGGCCACCACTGTAAACGTAAGGGGCTACTGAGAAAAAGGGTGAACGTTTGGAGGAGTCATCCTAAATTTGGAGCTGCGCAGCGAGATGTCTGTTTACATTAGTTATACATTTCTGCATATCAGTACAGTCAGGAAAACAGAGAGCAGGGAGGGAGTTCCAGAAATCCAGCAGCACGAGGAAAGAATCTTTTGGAGTAGAAAGCCCTTCGGCATCTAGGGGACTTCCACAGTGAATGGATTGGGATTTGGCAGATTGTCGAGTTACCAGAGCAGCAAGCTCATCGGATCACAATCTATTGATGTACTTGTAAAACAGTTTCGAGTAAAACAGAAAAGACGAAGAATTTCCGACTTTTGCCGAGTCTAAAAACAGACATTACAAATAAAAGGACAGACGACATTCATTCAGACAAACAGAAAGATTTAGAGTGAAAAAAAAAATACAATGAACTTCGCATGTTGAAATTTAACTATTTTTCCCTTCGTAGATTGTTCAACAAGGTTTTCCAAAGATAAACATTTTTAGGGAAAAGCTTTTATCTGTACAAAATGCCCGGAGAACGTAAATAGCAGGGTAGAACGAAAGCCATTGGCGTTTGCGGGAGATGCGTTATGTGCGAAACCAAAGAAACAAAAAAGTAATTTTAAAACTTTGTAATATGTGTTCACTCTGGCCATGGCTTTGCTCTTCACGTTCGAGCACCACCAGAATGGATGCCTAAATAAACCTTGGGCGCACTCGTTTGCCCATGAAACAGAAAATGTCCAACGAGCATATCTCGTTAATGCACACCTTAGATGTATAGACTCTACGGTGATGCCTTTCGATTGTTACCCCTATCCCTCAAAAAATCTTCCTTTTATTAACCGAAAAGAAAAAAAAACTAAAACCATTACCATTTTTGTGTGCAAGGAAAACATATCACACTTTGTGTTAAATAAATGCAAAAGATAAAACTAGCAATTCAACTAAGACATTTTCTGTTCAAATCTTAATTATAACCCCCACCACACACACCCCAAAAATAATACACTTAAAACAAAATTTGAAAGAAAACAAACTTAAATATTTATATTTTAAAAAAGGTTAATATTTTTTTCTTTTTGTATGGCATTACATAAATTCTTTGCAAACATCTTTTCAAATAAAGTTGATTTCATTCTTGAGCTTCTTCGTCAACACTCGCGACTGTTTGGGAATTCTCAGCTGAAACTCAGCATTGATTATGTAAGTAGTAGAAATGCTATGGGTGTATTTTCATGACTAACGGATTGTGTATAATCTAAGCTAATACTTTGGGCGCTTTCTACCATCATTGCGTGTTTTTACATGCATTTGTATACACTGCCATTTCATCATTACAACTATCCACCTGCTCGCAACTCGTTGGGCATCTGACAATTCCTGGCCGAGACAAACATCGCCATATTGGAATTAGCTCACGATTCATCTGATCAAGCTTTGCCTGAAAAGTGAAGGGGCTGCTGTCACAAACTATTTTTTTGTCAATTCCAAATAACAGAGTTTACGTTTTCTTTCTAAAAGTTTATTATCTCTGGCATGCTTCCTTATCCACGTCTTCGCCTTGTCAAACAAAGCTGTAGAATAGACAGCATTCACTCTTGCAGAGGGGTAAGAACCCCCTCCCCTCTACGGCGCCACCTGTTGGTCGTATATGCAATACTACTACTAGAGAGAGAGAAAGAGAGAGTCAGAGAGAGTAATAAAGAGAGAGAGAGGTTCAATGTGTTATTCGGCTAAACATTACGAATGTATACATATAGAAAAATGATATAGCTTTATGTTAAAACAAAATCAAAATAAAATTAAATAACATAAACAGTTGTATATTTTTGAATTAAATAATTTAATTTATCTAAAACTCACATGTAAGGTTTTCGAGCTGATTTATATAGGTGCTGTTATACTATATATTGCCATTCTTTTGCGTGTATATATCCGCTGGAAATGAGTGCCTATTACAATGCATTTGTTAGAAGCAGTAAAATAGTTAGTTATAGAGGAATCGGGTAATCGGTTTACGTATTTAGAGTTTGTGGTTATTAAATCTCAGTCTAAAAGCTAAGTATCTTTCACCGATGGATCAGCAATTTGCGCATTTTGTACGAAACGTGTATATGAATGTAAGTATATCGGAATGAGGAATCTATCATTAAATGTTGATAAACTAAACATTTCGGTTAATTGAAAATTTAGTTACCTTATTTTGCAGTAAATCTTTTTTTTTTTGGTAGGCAAATTAATGAATTTGAATGTGGGTTGTCTTTTTGCATTTATAAGTCGTTTTTTTTATATATAACTGTTTCCCAAGTCCAATTGTAGATTCGTAAAATCCTAAGTAAGAACTTGGCAGAGTGAATGCATGTGTTGGCTATCATTAAAACTAATATTACTACGTTTGCTATTTAATTGGTTCTCCTACATGGACAAAGTTAGACATAAGGTCGGTTTTTATTGTGGAGAAATCCAACTACACAAAAAGAGGCACTCTTGATTAGAACAAACATTAAAATTGCTTCAGTTGAGAAAGATGTCTCCTTCACTGACCGAGGACAGAAAAGACGATGTGCAGAATCAAAACAGATAGTACACTTTGATCTTAGCCAATGATATGTAGATTACTGCTTACATTATAGAAGTTCGTGTCTACCTAGGGATGCTGTCTTATTAATAACTGATTTAATTTTTTTCTAGTCGAGGAACATTTCAAAATACAGCAAAGTTATATGCAGCTTTAATTGTATTATATATACATATATGTATAAATATATATACATATATAATTATTTATACATGCATGTAAAAATAGTAGCTACACTGGCATGTCGATATTATCAATGAATAGATAATAGGACAGCGGCCTTTTGTACATTCTTTCTTAATAAAAATAATTATATAAATATCTCTATTTACTATTTAGCGCTTTTTATAAGTCTGGTTGAAATTTTGTGGATTTTTATCTCGTGGGCGTCTACTTAGATAACTATATCAATATATATATATATATATATATATATATATATATATATATATATATATATATATATATATACATAGTTCGATTAATAATTTAGGTTAATTGTGTTGTGTTTGTTTCTTAACACGTATTTAAAATTCATGAAATCTTACGAGTTTACCATCTTCTAACATGATTCAGATGGTTTAAGATGTATACAAGTAGATTAGAAAACCTGGCAATCCGTATTTGCGACTATCTTAAAAATATGCGCGTTTTAATTGTTGATATAATCTTCTTAAATTCCTTCTTGATGTCTACTTATTTTCTTATCTAACTTTTATCTAGAATTATCTGTATGATGTTAATCTATATCTTCGTTTTTCACAATTTGTTTCGTAGTTCACTTTTTATCGTATATAGAGATAATTATAAATTAATATTATATACGTAATCATTATTTTTAACAATAAGAATTATTCTCTTTTATTTTCAGTTCAATTATATTTATTTTAAATTATTACTTCATAGTTTATCAAATTTATTGGATTACCTTTAGGTTTTTATAATTATGTCATGATCGAAGTGTTTCATTGAGTTACAATTTAATATGTATATATATATATATATATATATATATATATATATATATATATATATATATATATATATATATATATATATATTTGATCTGTACCATTGGAGAGCCATGCATATAACTGTCCTGTTTTTAAATCTCCGAAGCAGTTGCATGGTAAACAGCTGATTATCCCCGTGTTAATATTAGATGCTTATGTTGGGGTCTCCTGTTTTTGTTTCACTGTTAGATACTTAATCCCCCTTTTTATTTTATTTACTTACTATTATATATTTAATTTATTTATGAATTTTCCAACGAATGTTAAGTCTGCACTATTTTGGATTTAGTTAGTTTCTGTGGGAATTTAAACTTCATTTTTCTTTTTATTGTCTTTTTGTTTAAAATAACTCAAAGCTTCTTTAGACTATATATATATATATATATATATATATATATATATATATATATATATATATATATATATATATATATATATATGTATACTTGTTTTAGAAAATCTTTCTCTCTAGTCTTGGAGTCAACATCATCGCACTTACATTATTTAAATTTTCTATTTACAGAAAATGTTATTCAGTTGAAGAGTCTAGAGTTACGTTCCCTTAATAAAAATATTTAATTTTTAAATAGATTCATACTGGTTTTCAATTCCGTCAATTTGATTGTTTGATGGAATTTAAACAAATTTCACCAATTATAGAATTAAAATTCCTAGATATACTCTAAGAAAAATTAATTTTGGTTTGACTTTAAACTAGTAACTTTCATATTAGGAAAAAGTATTTCAAATATTAAATATTAACTCTTACTTGAAATGGCTTAATAATTGTCACCATATCTTTCAATGAATTTTAAAACTATTTTCTCTAGTAATGGCTGATATTTGATAAGAACAATTCACAAAATGTTAATTTAAGTACGAGTTGCCTCTAAGTTTCATCACTCATTTGGGTTAATCTATTTTATTTATAATGTTTCGTTGATTTGTTCTGATTTTAGTGTTTATTGTTATTTAAGGGGCATTTTAGTCTGTTTTTATTAACAGAGAAATACACTCTATAAAAATAGTTTAACAAATTGTTATATTTTTTCTCTCTCACTTTCTTTTACTCGATATTATTTCGTGAATGTTATTCCGTATGATTTATATATATATATCATTTTTATTTAGCTAATTGAAAGTTTATATCTAGCTTTAAGACATCAACTGTCAAAGTTTAAAATTTTTTTACATACATTTTAAAGAATACTCTTTTAATTAAGAGAATATTTTTCATGAAATATTAAGAAAATATTAAAAAAACATTTTTCTTTTTTTTCTTTCTTTTAACTTGAGTACTTTCGGTAGCATCTACCATCGTCGCATATTTTCTTTTTCTTCTTTTGTTTTCTTCCTGACCGAGACATATTTATCGCCGTCAAGTTGAAGTTCATCTTGATGTTACTGACGAAAATGTTGATATGGCTGTGTGTACCACGAGGTTACGTGGAAAGGGTATTTTGCAAAGTCACACATTGGAAGCGTCGCTGGAATGGCAATAATTAGGAGAAATTTTTTTTATAATTTAAATTAAAAAGTTTTATTTAATTTTGATTTTATTTATTTTTAAAATATATTATAATTGATTGTACTTTATTTTAAATAAAAACAGTATATACAATGTATTGTTATTATTATTATTATTAATTTGAAGTTGCATGAATTATATAATAAGTTCTATTTTCCTATCATAACTTGATATATGAATTCTTATATGATACTAAATTGTAATACCGTTTTGACTTGACTTCTATTAGTGATCATATGGGGTCAATCGAGAAGAGACTTTTTGAAATCACTTCAAATAATATACAAAATAAAATAAGGCAAATCGTTTTAGAAACGATCGTACGTCAAATTTTGTTTTTTTAAATGCTTGGAACTGATATCATTAATCTGCTAATTTTATTCACCTCACGTCTATTTTATATTATATATATATATATATATATATATATATATATATATATATATATATAAATTAATAAATACAAATATATATATATATATAAATATATATATATGTGTGTGAATGAAATATATATATATATATATATATATATATATATATATATATATATATATATATATATATATATATATATATATTGACACAACGAGTCACAGGTGATCTTTAAAATGAATCTTTTAATCTACTAATATTTAGGCTTTAAAGGCCGGAAAAGAAATATGACATCAACGAGGTAGTATACAAGTGTATGTATTTACAGAAAGTACCGAAATAATGGGTTGCCAGAGAATGCTCCTTGATTGGTTATAACAAACAATTATTAGGTACTTTCATTATCACTATCCATGAAGTGAGAGAATAGGGTAGATAAGCATACCTCCTTTCAAATATAATAGCGCATGTCCATGCGATATAGTACTATGTCTAACTGTTTTGCATATGGCTTTACAAAAGACACCTCATTAATTAACAAGTAGTTTTTAGTGTTTTCGAATGCAGTCAGTCTTTTCAGTTTATTATTATACAGAGTTCGATTTACGCATATTTTTCTCCCGTAAATTCAATTAGAAATAACGAAATATTTGTTTTCATCATTAAAACAGATCACACTAAAATTATGCATCACTTGACATTACTTCTGCACCCAGCTCCAAGTGGAAATAATAAAGTTGTCCATTCCGTGTATCAACAACCTTGCACTCAGGTAGAGTGAGAATTATTAATATAGATAATTAATGTATAAGGAGCTGCCTTAGGACCATATGCGGACTTAGTTTGAATGACAAAGTCGCTAACACCGATCTTTACAACAGATGCCATATTGGTGGAATTGAAAGTTTCCTGTTGCAGTCTCAATTGCGATGGGCTGGTCATGTAGCAAGAATGGACGAAGGGAGGATACCTAAAGCACTGATGTACAGTCAGTTAGCTTGTGGTAACAGGAATGTTGGTCGGCCCTTGCTGAGGTACAAAGATAAATTGAAAGATGCGCTGACGGCAATTGGAGTACCCCCCAAAACTTTGAAGACTGTACAAAAGACAGGAAGACATGGCGAGCAGCTTGTTGCATTGGACTGGAAAGATTCAACGAGACCTGTGTGGATAATATGAGAACTGCCAGAGTTAGGCGAAAAGCTAGAGAAAGTGCTCCACACCTGGCATCCGATTACTCACACTCTTGCACTGTCTGCGGCTTTCCTTGCAGGTCTCTTGCCGGACTCAGGTGTCATGAACGATCTAAACACAAATGAAAGTTGTTGGAACCTCATACGTCGCAATCGACGGGAGAGTCCATCATATATATATATATATATATATATATATATATATATATATATATATATATATATATATATATATATATATCCCCTCATAGAAGGCTTAAAAAAGGGAATTGTTCTCGAAAATTTCCTACAGACTATACCTCCTCAGAAAAAACGAAATTGGTATTTACTTTACTTTGTTTCTTAAAATCGGTCAATATATTCGGCTTGAAATTGTAATTTGCACGTTAATTTATCTTTTCTTAATTTTCAGTTTTTTAGTCGCTACTATTATTATATTTCTCTTTCAACTTTTGCGCTTGTAATTTTCTGTTTACTGATAAGCCCTACATACCTATATATATTTTCATCATATATATATATATATATTTATATATATATATATATATATATATATATATATATATATATATATATATATATATATATATGATGACAATATAGTAATAATATGCCACCGTGATGGAAAATGAAAAAAAACAAAAACAATAAAAGTATTGGTGTATTCACCAACGTTTCGTCTTTATTTCAAGACTTCTTCGGAATGTTTTATATAACGAAATAAAATACAAGTACAATATTATAAAGTATTTGATTTTTATGTGTAATACAAAATAATGTTTTTTTTTCGACTGAAAAACATTTAAAATGCGTAATGCGCATCTAATATTAAATGTTTTTGTTTTTTAAACAACACAATCGTTTGAATTAAAAAGGTGGTGAAATTTTGACGTGAATAAAATACTGTTCTTCTTTTTTTCGAACAAACAATTGCCGTTAAACTCTAACATGTGTAATGCGTTTATCACATAGAATGCTTTTTGTCTTTTCCTTGTTTTTTTTTTTAAACGAGATAGTCATTAAGAATTCACAAATGTTGTGCGATTATGATGTGAAAATATATTTTTTTCTTTTTTCGAACGAACCATAGCCGTTAAAATTCAAAATGTATAATGCGTTTATGACATGGAATTAGTGTTGGTTTCATTAATTTATTTTATCATCGAGTTGTGTAGTGTAAAATAGCTAATCAAGTTGTGTTTTGTTAGTATGCATTTGCTGATTAAATGAGATCAATTCTAGAAACCATTACGTTGTTTAATTGTGTCAGAGTTTATAATTTATTTAAAATGAATTTAATAAGTCCAGCTTGTTCAAACTTAAAAGAATGATCATGTTCTAGTGTATGAGAGAATAGCGCATTCTGGGAATTGCTATTTCTATATCTCTGTTATGTTCACCAAGCTTTTTCTTTAGTTCCCCTTGAGTTTCCCCTTAAATATATTTGACGACAATGATTGCATGAGGCAGTATATATACCTGCATTATATGTAGGGGTCTAAAATATTTTGTTGTTTTAACCGTTTTTATAGTGTGTTATGTATTTTGTATTGTTTAAATTTCTAGTTAATTTAGAGTGTTGAAAATTATTGTATTATTGGCATGAATCGGTAAAAACAGACCCCTTCTTTTACCTACCCACACCAATAATTTGGAAAGTTATTTAGTGATGGGTCCCTGGATGATGTATTTCAAAATTACGGCTGATGAGATAATGAAAATGGAAGTTTTTCAAATATAAATCAATCCCAAAATTGAGGAATATTTTAGCTTGTATTTTGCGTGATTATACTTCATAGGAAAATAAGACTTCAAGAAATAAAATTTGCTTAACTCAGCCTTCATATAATAATAGTTTATTTAATTCAATTAGACATTCTCAGATACTATTAAATTTCAGAGCATTACTATCCGGAGAAAACTTTTTAGATGACGTAATATATATATATATATATATATATATATATATATATATATATATATATATATATATATATACAGGGTGATTCATAAGTAAAATGTCATTTACAATTGAAGAGCGAATATTTATTGTTATTCATATGGCCAAATTTGATGAATCTCCCACACTTGTTGAAAAGCAATGGAAACGTGATGTGAAAAGAAAGCCTCCTTCGCACAACACTCAATCAATCAAATATGCTACACAGAGTCGTAAATTCCTTGCAAAAAAAGAATGGAGCTATGCATGTAGAAAGAAGGTGGACATTTTGAAAATTTGCTGTAATTTTAAACTCCCATAAATGAATTTGTTGAATAAACTTTCTGTTTTGTATTACGGTATTTTTTAACTTTAGAATTTCAAAAATAAATAGCTAAGTGACTTATGAATCACCCTGTATATATATATATATATATATATATATATATATATATATATATATATATATATATATATATATATATATTAAGTCAGCGAGAATCCATGTAGACGTAAGAAATACATTAGCGCACATCTTAAGAACTAAATAAATAATTTGACGTCGAGGTTTGAACTTCTATCAACTGAGCAAATATGGCAAAGGTAATCAGACTTTTTGGATTTAAACACCGATAAAGAATGGTTTTGTTACTTGTTTACTTAGCGACAACGAATGATTTAAAAACGAGGTTATGTACCAAAACTGGTTCTTTTATATAGTGTTGGCTCTGCGTTCGCGCTCAATTTTTGTTTGGGGGGTAATTTTTTTTTTGTAACAAATTGTTGTGGGGGGGGGGGAGCGTGAATTTTTTTTTTTAACTGAAAATATTTTTGGTCCAAAACCAACAAATGTCTAACCACCCAAGAAATATGACTGGGGCGCCAACGGTTTACGGGTGAGCGTTCATTTCTGACGCGACAGCCTAGTAAAAGTTGACGACCGTAGGGAGGCTATTTTTGCTAATCTATGCATATAAAACTCAATGTATATGTGTATGTGTATTATGTTAGTGGGTTAGCTATACGAAGAATAGACCTTTGGACCTTGTCTAAGAGGAAGAGACGAGTGAATGGTGCACCAGCCCCGATGGGACAACAATACTCCATGCATGAGCGGATGGTTGATTTGTAGAGATATAGGACCTGTCAGGTGTCATAGGTGTTCAAGCACAGTAGAGGTAGCCCACCTTCTTTGCAGTAGACTTGCCACTATATTCTCTGCGTTCGTTCCAATTCATGTTACCTGTGAATGCTAGACTGATGAGTTTGAACGCTGGACTTTCAGGTAGAATGTTATTTGCCATGACGATCGGTGGTTGAAAGAAGTTTCTTGTAGTTGCTAAAGGAAAGGAGCTTTGTCTTTGCAACATTAAATGTTACCATCCATTTATGACCCTGTTCTACTACAGACTCGAGGGCACTTTCCAAGGATTCAGCCATTGCCTCAGATATGTGCGCGTCCGTTTTGCTTATATGACGATAGTAGAGCGTGGTGTCGTCAGCAAATATACCCATCTCAGACAAAATGACATCAGGGTGTCAAATATCTAAGCGACCTCATAACCCAAGAGACCTATGAGGGCCACACTTCTTTATACATTTAAAATATATGTCATTTTGATAAAATGTTTATTATATACATAAAATTCTCCGAGAATGACGATGTACGCTACCCTCTATCTGCTGAATATGTACGTGCCCCCACCTCGAAATAGCGCATTGACACAGAGGTCCATTTGACCTTCAAATACGTGTATTGGATTTTTGTTAAGAGTGTTACTTTAAAAGTCGACTTAACAAATGTATAAAGTGTTTACTTGGGAAAGTATCGAACTGTAAACATCGAGTGTGCGGTTTCCATTCTACCCTCGGCCTATACTTTTAAAAAATTAAATAAAAGACTCATTTTTCCTTTCTTTTTAATAAAGTGTCAGTGGGGAATGTTGGTATATTTAGTATGTGACGCATCTCCGTATGCCTGTCTGTCTTCCTTTCTCTCTTTCTATTTTCTTTAATGCATGAAGTCACTTGATGTAAGGATCTAAAAAGAATAGAACTTCAAGGTAAAAAGGTAGCCAACGGTAAGTGTTATATGGATAGATTCTGACCCAGAAACAGCAATATTTCCCCCTTTGTCAGAAACATCGCTCATTGAATGTGAGCACTAAGGGACGAAATAAGGGAAGCGAGAATTATGAGGTTGCCAAAAGTAAGTCTAAAGTCCACTTTCCACTTTCCTTAAGACATACTAAAGCGTGTACCTTGAAACTAATGGGCTAAGTTCTGCGTATCTAGTTGCTCGTAACGGATGTAATGACACGTTTCTAATATGTTGTACAATGAATGCGTAGGTGTGTACATGTATGTGTGCGTATATATAGACATTCACAGTATGCATACTGTTATGTCTTTTTAAATGCATCTAACCGATTGATTTTGTTAGGTATCCGTTTATTTTTTAATGTGTTTTTCTTAATTTATATATTGTTTGAGTGTGCATAGATTTTGACATAATTTTAGCTCAATTGTCAGGACCGACATCAACCGAAACCATATTAATGGTGTTCATCATAGAAGCAATCGAACTAGTCGAAACAGTGTCTGTGTATAGTGGCATATATACGTATATATGTGTAGATAATATGTGTGTATATATGTGTTTGTACAGGCGGGTATATGTATAGAGGCTTATTTTTTTCAAAATCGCACCTGAAACATGTATGCCCATATGTAGCCAATAATGTTTGTACAAATGAAACATTTATACGATACATATATACATTAGACTTTATTATAGAGTGTATAAAATATAGTTATCTACAGACACGGCTTATCAGTGCGGCTAGACCGAGTGAGATTTGCAACTGAACCCCTATTCATAGTAGAGAAATTGCATCGTATGACACATGCTGCTATTCATTTCGTTTTTATATTTACCATACATATAATGAAAAGTATTCAATTAGTTTTACGGAAGAGTATCGCCTCATTATTTCTTTACAGGAATACTCCACCTATAGAAGGGGGCTATATATAAAATGTACATCTCTACAGACATGTGTTTCGTCGTCTCTAGAACTTATCAATATGACATATTGAAATAAATAACATGATTTAAAGTGCGATACAATTTTTCCAACAGGAGGTTATTCGTTATTTCTAATTTCAATAGCTCAAGCCGCATTGACACGTCGTAGAGACGACGAAATACGTGTATGTTGATAACTAACTATATATATATATATATATATATATATATATATATATATATATATATATATATATATATATATATATATAGTAGAGAATGGTAGTTTGCTTGAAGCATTGCTGGGTATAGTAGTATTAAGTTTTTGAAAGGCTGTGGGCAATGCAATTCCGGGTAAGATGCAAGTTGAAAGGAAAGGAACAAAAACAATAACAATAAATCGAATACGATATAAGACTTACTATTTATTTTTCCTTTTTTTTTTTTTTTTTCTTACATAACAGCAAGAGTGTTTTAGCTGTTCGTGTGATGTCCGGGTGATTAAAAATCACTATTTGATATTTCGGGAAAAGACATCCCTTTGTCAAAAATAATTAGACCAGAAGAAGAATATTTTTTTCTTCTCCGACTGTGTAGAGAATAATACAAAACAAAATGGCTGCCAGATATAGACCGCAGCAAAAAAGCAGTTTCGCAGGGAATATAAATTAAATTAAGTTTTATTTTAATATTATGTTAAATATATGATTTGGTGTTTAAAATATTTGTGTAATGTTGGTTAGGTGTATGGTGTTCGATAAACTGTTAGTTTTGATAATATATATATATAATTTTTTCTTTTTTATATTTGAATATTTACTTTGTTTTATCTTCGTATTTTTATTTTGTTTATCTTTCTATCGTAATTTAAGAATTTTGATATAAAGTAAAGTAATTAGTCTCATATTTTAAATATTCTAGATCTATCTACTTATCGATTTCGATTATCATCTATTAAACAAGTGTTATTAATTACTAATTGTGAGTTTCGTCAAATTAGATTAACGAATTAACTTATTAACTTGATATATTTACTATAAGATAAAGGGGAGTAACTCTGGATTTTTTAAATATTTTTTTTATAATTAATTTTTTTTTTTTGTTTTAGGTGGAGATCTGTATAACAATATTAGTATATATATACAACATATATACACATAATGCATATATACATATATATATTCATATCTATGTATTATTGTTTGTTTAATTGTTTATCTATATATATTCATCGATTTCTTTACATATTTGTTTGTTTTTTTTTTTTTTGTTTTTTTTTTATTTATTTATTTATTTATTTTTTTATTATTATTATTTACTTGTTTAATTTATTTTATGAATTATTTATTTAATATTTGCATGTTATTTGTATACATTCTATATGTGTTTGGATTTATTAATTAATAATGCTAGGTTATGGGGTGACTTATTTTGGTGGGTTAGAAGAGTATGTTGAATATGGTTTTTGGTTTGTGGTTGAAAGTGTGTAAGGATGGAAGTTCATATGGGGAGGGGCCTGTTTGATTGTTTGGGTGTGTGGTGAGTTTATTATAGGAGGTGAGTAATGAGTGAAGTGGTGGAAACGGACTCTGTTAAGTGTTAGATATGGGGGTTGGTTGGTGGATGGGGGGTAGATATTATAGAATGAATGGTGAGTAGAGCTCGTGACGTTGATTGAGTGAGGGGTTTAATCTGGAGATGAGGATTGATTCTGTGATTCTAAGGTCACCAATGTTTCTGACAGACGCTAAGATGGAGACGTGAATATCGCGCTGAGTGTTTGAGCAAATCTCTATGTGTTTGTGGAAAGAGGATATACGGGTATTCAAGTGCTCCTTTATGCGCAAGTGTAGCGGTCTTGTAGTGTTGCCGATGTAAAACTTTTTGCATTTATTGCACTGTAGTTTGTAAACACAGTTAGTGCGATGGCACAGACCTGTGTTGGGGATAGGGCAATTGGCCAGGGAGCAGGGTTCGGGTGTGTGGTTAGTGTGTTTATTAGATAGATGTTGGCGTAAGGAGGTGCCAGTATGTGTTAGTTGTATGTTAAGGTTTTCCTTATGTATCGCCTTGCGGATGGAGGTGGTGATCTTATCGCTGAAGAAAGGGAGTTTTAAGAATCATGTGTTAGCGAGTGTGCGGTGTCTACGTGTTTTGGGCTTATTTAGGTGGGTTATGGTGGGGGCGGGGTAGCCATTATTTTGGAGGGTTTGGTGGAAGTTTTTAGTGTGTGATATTTAGTCAGCAGAAGAGCATTTATTTGTTCGTGTGATGTCCGGGTGATTTAAAATCACTATTTGATATTTCGGGAAAAGACATCCCTTTGTCAAAAATAAATCAACTCCTCACTATCCATACCCACAGAACAATCAACACACAACATATCTACGGCTGTCAATGATGCCTATCACCATTGCTTCAACCTCGAGAAAAACCGACTTAAACGGAAATTCACTTGGCTTTCCCAGAAATATTCTCAACCTCACATCACCAAGAACACTAGTACCACCAGAACCTACAACTCCAACAACCACCTCACTAGCCCCCCCCCCATGGTAACTGACCTCACCGGCTCCCTTACTACCGCCGAGACTGAGCTTCTCAGCCTTGGCCCCAAATTCATCACCACCCAAAAGCTAAACGACCACAGAAAACTTAAGATCGAGACTCAATTCTGTAGAACAGCTTATCACCTCAAATGGCTCACAGCATTTAATCAACCTACTCTAGACATCCCTAATAATACAACCAACGCTACTAATTCCTTCCCTGTCTACCAGCTTGACCACCCACTACACCCACCACCTAGTAACCACCTAATTGATCAAAAACTTTCTAGATTAAAACAGAGGATCCTTGATATACTCCAACAAGAACAACCCCATATCACACCTAACATCACCAGATCCCAACGCCTTACCCTAGAAAACCTGAAAAATAAAAACCTAGTTTACTTACCCTCTGATAAAGGTAAGGAATTCTGTATCATCTCTCAAGACTCATGCAACATACTCGCTCTCGAACATCTTAACAACAACAACCTATACACCCCCGCCCCCAACATTTCAGCCACATTAGTCCAAAACTCCATTAACAACACCTGGTCCCAAATCTGTCTCACACGTAACCTCCCCAAAAAATACAAAATCAACTTCACCACCAAAAATAGCAGACTTCCCACCTTCTATTACCTCATTAAAACACACAAGACCAACACACACACACAAATTAGACCTATAGTCTCTAGTATTGAAGGACCACTCTATAAAATCTCTTGGCTTCTCTCTCAACTACTCAAACCACTACTCTCCACCTTCCCCGCACATGTCAGCAGCTCCGACCAAGTAATTAGCAGACTACACTCACTCCAACACCAACAACTACAAACTAACAACTATATATTTAGCATAGACGTAATCTCCCTCTACACCTCAATACCCGCACACCCAGCCATAGACCTCATCACCGACCACATATCTTCCTCTGACAACCTAGAGCTCTTCGGACTAACACCTACTGACATTCACAATCTCTTATACATCATCATCGACAACACATGCTTTACCTTTCAGCAGCACACTTTCAAACAAAGGTCTGTGCCATCGCACTAACTGTGTTTACAAACTACAGTGCAATAAATGCAAAAAATTTTACATCGGCAACACTACAAGACCGCTACACTTGCGCATAAAGGAGCACTTGAATACCCGTATATCCTCTTTCCACAAACACATAGAGATTTGCTCAAACACTCAGCGCGATATTCACGTCTCCATCTTAGCGTCTGTCAGAAACATTGGTGACCTTAGAATCACAGAATCAATCCTCATCTCCAGATTAAACCCCTCACTCAATCAACGTCACGAGCTCTACTCACCATTCATTCTATAATATCTACCCCCCATCCACCAACCAACCCCCATATCTAACACTTAACAGAGTCCGTTTCCACCACTTCACTCATTACTCACCTCCTATAATAAACTCACCACACACCCAAACAATCAAACAGGCCCCTCCCCATATGAACTTCCATCCTTACACACTTTCAACCACAAACCAAAAACCATATTCAACATACTCTTCTAACCCACCAAAATAAGTCACCCCATAACCTAGCATTATTAATTAATAAATCCAAACACATATAGAATGTATACAAATAACATGCAAATATTAAATAAATAATTCATAAAATAAATTAAACAAGTAAATAATAATAATAAAAAAAAAAATAAATAAATAAATAAAAAACAAAAAAAAAAAAAAAAACAAATATGTAAAGAAATCGATGAATATATATATAGATAAACAATTAAACAAACAATAATACATAGATATGTATACATATATATGTATATATGCATTATGTGTATATATGTTGTATATATATACTAATATTGTTATACAGATCTCCACCTAAAAAAAAAAAATTAAAAAAATTAATTATAAAAAAAATATTTAAAAAATCCAGAGTTACTCCCCTTTATCTTATAGTAAATATATCAAGTTAATAAGTTAATTCGTTAATCTAATTTGACGAAACTCACAATTAGTAATTAATAACACTTCTTTAATAGATGATAATCGAAATCGATAAGTAGATAGATCTAGAATATTTAAAATATGAGACTTTACTTTATATTAAAATTCTTAAATTACGATAGAAAGATAAACAAAATAAAAATACGAAGATAAAACAAAGTAAATATTCAAATATAAAAAAAAAAAAATTATATATATATATTATCAAAACTAACAGTTTATCGAACACCATACACCTAACCAACATTACACAAATATTTTAAACACCAAATCATATATTTAACATAATATTAAAATAAAACTTAATTTAATTTATATTCCCTGCGAAACTGCTTTTTTGCTGCGGTCTATATCTGGCAGCCATTTT
>OY744516.1:4242240-4282240 GCA_963556195.1 Sepiola atlantica | reverse complement strand
ATGGCAACAAAGCTCTATACGCAACTTCTCTTTATTAAAATTTGTCGAGAAATGCAATTGTGGCATCACATGTGTATGTGTTTTTGCATGAGTATCGGACTATTTTCTCCGGATGTTAATTCAAATCGGATGCAAAATATTGCAGTTTTTTCATTCATACCAAAGTCCTGTGCCAAGATTGAATCCTCTTTTTTTAAGTAAGACATTAGGAAGAATCTAATAGTGATATTTATTTTTCATTGGATTTCGTGTAATTTGTGATCAAATCTAATTAAATTGAAATTTTGAGCGTTAAGAATAATGGAATAATGGTATGATGGAACAATAAAATAATTAAATATGAATAAGAATAAAGGAATTAATTATGTTTTTATCTTTTTGAAAGTTGGATGGTTTAAAATAATCCATTTTTACATATTTAGCCTTTCCTTTTTTCTTGGATATAAAGATGACTTTCATTTCCGAGCAACGCTGGATTATAGCAATATCTTGGTATGAGTGTTTGAAAAAGTTTTGAGACAACTGTCCCCTCCCGCATGGGACACAACGTTGGGGTAAGACTCACGGAGTATTATGTAACACCAAGTTATGCATGGATACTGCAAAAGACAATAAAAACAAATGAATCGTGTAACCCCAAATGATTTTGTGCTGTGAATATTACTAACTTTTAAAACGGCTCTTACTAAAAAGAAGACGATGTCTGCAAAAGTTTTTACTACGATATAATACATTGAGACTAAATGCTGTTATATATATATATATATATATATATATATATATATATATATGTATGTGTGTGTGTGTGTGTGTGATTTTCACTTCTCTGCAGAAGAAAACCATCCTCGCAAGATTGCAATGTTGGGTTGTGGGCACGCAGTTGGCTTAGCAGGGTCGACTTATTTTTACAAGTCTTGCTGCAGACATGACACACACACCCATTGGTTTCTGTTTGCATGTAGCTATATTAAACTCCTTTTTGACACTTGTTTATTAGGCTTCTACCATGGGATCTCATGTGACTCAGTAGACCAGTATATATATATATATATATATATATATATATATATATATATATATATATATATATATATATATATATATATATATATATATATCTGCGAGTAAACATTCACAGATACTTCAGTATAATATTCTGCACAACACATATGATGTCACAATAAAACAATAGGTTTTGCGCAGAATTTTCATCTTAAGCCTGTGGCGATGGTCCTCGAACCATGCACGTCCATTTTTATTTTAATGCAGCGAGTGCGTAACAGTGATTAATATTAAAATCAGTAAAAATGTCCCCAGGTCATTATATTACTAATAATATACAGTGGAAAGGGGATTCTACAATTCAAGACATCACATAGAAAATAAGGAAGAATAACGAACAAGAAAGAGACAACACAAACATCAAGTTAAGGTATTAACAATATTTATTTACATAATAACAGAAGTGATAAATATATATATACAAAACAAAATAATAAAAACAAAATTCTAATGTTAAGGGAAAAGGATGGAGGTAGGGTACTGCGTAATATAACTACTAGCGAGCAAAATCCATGAACAAAATTTAAGGTCCTAAGTGAATCACAGAAGAAAGGAAAAAGGGGGTTTGTTAACTCACAAGGATACGTCTCCCCGACGAGTCTTAAAGAGTTCGATAATCACGTGCATCTATGATCTATACTGTTCATTGGACGGAAATATTGTTGGCAGCATTCGGAGAGCAAGTGCCGGGGTCTATAAGTTCATATGCGGCTGTTGAGATTCATCTCGGTGCTATCCAATCTTCTTGTAGGAAGGTGTACTCATTTCTCCTTGAGGTTAATACTCAACGGCAGAGATTGGTAAAAGAAAATAGATTGGAAGGCTCTGTTTCATCAGTATAGCATATTTCGGGTCGGTCCGCCCGGCATCTCGTCGGTATATCTGCATCTCTCCTTTTCAGTAGTAGCTGAGTATTGATTTACTCCTCTCCAGGAGTTAGGCACAAGGCCAGTTTTTATCTTACTCCCACAAGTAAGATGTGACCCAAGGTTGGGTCGGGAAAGTGGGGTTTTAAAATTGCCTGGGCAGCCCCGTCGGAATTCCTCGGTAGGGGCGCCTCAGGCAGTAAGCAATAAACTTACTCTTCCCCAAAGAGGGGAGGCGAAGCCTGGGAGGGTGGACCCCCCAGAACTGCACAGGACAGACCCATACACCGGTGTACATCAAGCCCCGCAGGCCAAGACAATACCAGTCTATGGGGGTGCAATATCCATCGGAACAGATACTACACTTTGATCTTAGCCAAAAGGCCGGTAGTAGCTGAGTAACTGAAACGACGTTTCTTTTCGTGCTACCGGCGGCTAACTGTTTTGTCTCCAACTCTTTGTATCTCCTTGCCGCTGTAACATCTGGGCGGGGTGAGTGGTATGTATGTGTGTCAGAGTCTTCTGGGTTGACGATTTGATGAGTCAGAAAATCAAGTGCTGGCTATGGCTGATTTTATCTTATCAGGCCGTAATGCTTGGCCCTTTATGTGGGGTAATATGCCTTCCGTTAGTTGCTGGCGGGGCGGCGTATTGCTGGTTGGACGCTAAATTCCTATTTGGTGAGTGTAAGAGTAAAGGGGTCGGTTGGGCGTTCGTTTAAATAACTTCCTTCGGTCATATATATCTGACCCAATGGCGGCAATGGCGATAGGACTAAATGGACTCTGCTAGCTCTAATAAAACGTTTATAAATATATTCTACTTCTCTAATGTTGGTTCGACACCTTCATTTGTAACAGAGATACATTTAGCTTATTTTAATTGCGGTATATTTACGATTTGTTTACGTTGTCTTCCAAAATTATTATCATAAAAAAGACTAAACATATGCCGACTTATCTATCTATCTATCTATCTATCTATCTATCTATCTATCTATCTATCTATCTATCTATCTACCTCGTTTAGTATCTAATAAGAAGAATTCCATGGACATATGAAATAGAAAACCTCCCAATTTCACTAAAAAAATTAAAAATATTAAGAATCTTTCATTTTATCTCAAGAACTGCCAATTTGATTTTACTCTTCTATCGCAGGTTTAACCAAAATCTGGTGGACATTATGTGCAGAGGCAAACAATGCTCAAACTGCGGTAACCGTTTCAAAGCAGCTGAGATAGGCAGGCATTTGGACATTCACTTTCAAATCAACAGTGCTCGACGCCAGGCTTACAAGCCATGCCGATCATATTATGGAACTATTGAAGATTTTTGTAGCGACAATTCCACAGGTAAATTGCTTCTAACATCTATTCTCATTTTCCTTAATCAGCTGACATTAAACAAACATAACATCATATATATATATATATATATATATATATATATATATATATATATATACATATATTTATATATATACATATATATATATATACATATATATATATATATATATAAAATATGAAATTAAAGTATCCTTTTAGTAGATAGAACCTATAGTGAAATGGTTTAAGCTCAATATACGAGATAGAACAATTATAAAAATAGATGAAAGAAGAGGGATTAACATGTACGAATGACCAAATTTGTTTCGACTTCGATTGTTCAATTCAAAAGCTAATACAATGTAATATATATATATATATATATATATATATATATATATATATATATATATATATATATATATATAGAATTATAAAAAGAAAAACTATACACACATTAAGGTTGTACACATAATAACTTATTTCGACCCCTTTAATTAGGTCTCCTCAGATGTATAGACAACCACGTCAAAAAAAACAATATATATATATATATATAAAGATAGATGAAAGAAGAGGGATATACATGTAAAAATGAAAAATTTATTTCAACTTAAATTGTTCAATGCAAGGTATACTTGGTAAAAAATATGTTTATTATTCTTTCCTTAAGCCAAGTCTTTTCAAAGATTAAAATCTTATCATCAGAGGAATTACATAGATAGATAAGTTAGCAGGGGAAAAGCCAGAATTGAACATTTGAAAAAATATTAAGTAATGGTAAGTGAGAAAGTGCGTGTAAAAAGATAATTCCGCTGATGAAGTGTCCGATGAAAGAAGATTTACAGATTGAAGAAAAGGGTTTTCGTGAAGGAAGCACATAAAAAATTCAAGAATGAAGTAAATCCAATAGAGAAATGTTATGTTCAGTCGTAGGTAGATCGCACTTATTTGGAAGTAATTTTGAGAATTCGGGCCATTTTAAAAATACTTCCGTGGACCGAGAGTGGAATTGAAAGTTGAACTGTGTACACTAAACGCTGGCAATGAGATATTTAAGCAAAGCTAAGATAAGCGAAATCTTTTAGTTGAAAACTAGGCAAAATGAGGAAGAGGAGTGGGGGGGATTAAGTAACAGCATAACAACATAAAGGAAAGTAGGTGGTAGGGTTAATTGAATGAGCTATGGCTGATGCTGGGAAACGAGAGGGTGAGCGATTGTTTTGATACTGTTTATTGCTAGTAAGCACTAAAGCCGAAGTGGAATTCAGGTCATTGAGTGAATATAATATTTCTGAAAAAGTGGATGGTCCCGTAATTAAAACGGATTTTAAACGAACTTATATATAATTTCGAAGGTTTAAAAGCGTTTCAGTTAGGAAATTAGGGTTTAAGTTAATGGGAATCTGGAATTTATGTGTTAAATATGTGATAAATCGGACAAGAACTAGTGTTTCAGAGTTAGATGTATAAAGATCTTAACGAATTCCCAGTTTGTAAAATATTAAGTGCATGACTAAATAAGAAACTTTAATGTATAACTGGAATTAGGATTAGGAACATCATTAGTCTGCTTGCAAAAATTTCTAGTATAAGCATCATGGGGTGGGGTTGGATTGAATTTTGTCACACTTAAGTGAAGCGCTAGTGCGTTGAAATTATATATATATTTTAAGGGTGAACAAATAAACAATTTTAGGAGTAACCAGGGATCGTAGTTTAAAGGTGAGGGAAATGGAATCTATGAGAAAAATATTGTCGGTAAAGAATGAATACAAAAAAAGCAATAGATGAGTGTGTGCGAAAGTTTGCAAATAATTGAAAAAAATGAAAAAAGCGGAATAGGAATTATAATGTTGAATAGGAATTATAATGTTGGAGTAAAAGCAGTTAATGATTCGTGGAATGGAGAATAATATTAATTCTCAATCAACATTAAATTCTATGGGTTAATATAGTTATTAGGTCTACAGGGGCTCACTCTCCGTTACTTAATATCTTTTCGAATTTTGAATTTTGGCTTTTCCACTGCCAACTTATCTATCTATGTAATTCCTCTGATGATAAGATTTTAATCTTTGAAAAGCCTTGGCTATAGGAAAGAATAATAAACATATTTTTTACTAAGTATACCTTGCATTGAACAATTTAAGTTGAAATAAATTTTTCATGTGTACATGTATATCCCTCTTCTTTCATCTATCTTCATATATATATATATATATATATATATATATATATATATATTAAATTGTATTAGCTTTTTAATATAATTTGGTTTTATTTCTTTGATGTGTTGTAATTTTTTTTGTTTTGATATTAAAGCGCATTTGAATTTTTAAAAAATATATTTTTTAATATATGTATTTATATGGGAAACGAAAAAGGAAAAACAAAAATATGTTTTTTATGTATTCATTAACGTTTCGTCTTTATTTGTAAGAATTCCTCGAGATGATAATTTTAAGAAAAATGTCATGTAAGTGCATAGAAATATTTGGTTGACATGATGGGTTAATGAGAAGAAGTAGTAGCCACTACTGGGAGCGCAGGACCAACCGGGCTGAGAGACGTCGGTTACCCACCCACCCCACCCACTTTCAAATCATCTTCATTTCTTCAAATCTTTTTCTAAAACTATGACACTACCTACACACCAAATACACAGAGCCTGGTCCCATCTCTCCTCCTCTTTCCCCAGCCCCTCACAATCCATGCTACACCTCACAACAACAAAAACCTCAGCACCCCTCCCCTCTCTCCTACCTTAAGAAAAGTTCACTAACACTCCCACCCCTTCCCTTTTTCACTCATAGCCATCCACATGCATTTCACTCCCTGCAACCGACTTCTCTCAGCCAAGACCATGGTTGTGCGCTCCCAGTAGTCGCTACAACTTCTTCTCATTAACCCATCATGTCAACCCAATATTTCTGTGTACTTGCATGACATTTTTCTTTAAATTATCATCCTGAGGAAGTCTTACAAATAAAGACGAAACGTTGATGAATACATAAAAAAAACATGTTTTGGTTATTCCTTTTTCATTTCAAATTACGTTGGATTACCCTAATCCTCCTTTCTCATGTATTTATATATATATATATATATATATATATATATATATATATATATATATATATATGTGTGTGTGTGTGTGTATGTGTGTGTGTGTCTCTGTCTCTGTGTGTGTATGTTTTTGTTAATATAGATATATATTATATTTTGTAAAATGTTTCTGTTATAATTATTTTTCTTATTTTTCTTGTCTTTAAAATTTTGTTCTTATCTCTTTGTGTTATATTTTCTTATGATAGTATTTTTCTCATAATTATAATTTCAATAATTATTTCGTTGCATATTTGTATGTACTATATTATAGATGATTTTTATCTTTAAATTATTTTAATGTTTCCTTGTTTAAACACCTACTTTATTTGATTTGTGATGTATTATTATCATTTATTTTCATTTTTTTTGTTTTTGTTTTTTGGCTTAGTTCACTCTTTATTTTAATATCTTAATTTCCTATAGTTTATATATTATCATTACTATTATCATTATTAATCTTACAATCAAAGCAGTATACCATTACATAATAAGAGGCTATGTTTTTTATATTGCCTGAATGTATGTTTTTTTTAAATAATACTAAACTTTAATTTTATTCTTGCTTATACGTGATGAAAATACTTTTTCGAATCATCTAAAGTATTATACAAAATAAAATTTTCCAAATTATTTTAGAGACGATCGTATGCAAAATATTCGTTCTGTATGAATTCTTGGAACTAATCTAAACAACATTCTAATTGTGTTTATCTTAACTTTATATATATATATATATATATATATATATATATATATATATATATATATATATATATATATATATAGTATTTGTTATGTCTATTATCTATGTACGTGTACGATTCGTCCTTTAATCGGGACTCGTCAGCATAGAGATGTAACTATTCACTACTGGTCGCGTGAGTCGAACCCCGGCCTCCGGAACACACATTTTTATTCTTCTCGTTATTTTCTTAATATTTGTCTCGACACTGTCAGCTAGTTTACAAGTCTCTAGTGTTAATTCGCATAGAATGGATCGAATAATTCTTCTTTCGCCCATATCGAACTCTTTCCATATCCGCGATAGTCATCAGGAGTTTTATTTTTTCAATAGTGTTGTGGTAAATTAAGGTACTTTATTATTTTTGTCTGTAGTCTTGACAGAAAATGAAACATTAGGCGTAATTAATTGTTATTTATTTATGTATTTGTATAGATCTAGAATCGAGACAACGATTAAGAAATTAACGAAAAGAAAACATTCCTTTGCCTTTACTCAGACAAATATTGATAACAATGATCTGCCTAAACACAAGCACACATACACACAGGGTGTTCGACTTACCTACGGGGAAGTTCGAATTACATACTAGATACAATCTTTGATTGTCTTCGGTCTTTCTGTAAAAAGGGTTGTTAGGAAAACCTGACATGAGGATACTTTCCCTACAAGTAAACCTTGACCAAATATTCCAAATAGTATAGTATTCGAAGCCCAAATAATATCTCATCGAAACACTTTCTCTTGGTCATGTAACCTCAAGTAACAGCACTTAGCTGGATACTCCACCAGACTAGATGAATTCTTTTCCTGGAATCCAGTAAGACCAAGAGACCAAAATGAAAATATAATATAAAATAATCAACTGGTCAATTGGGGAGAGGAACATTCATGTTCTTAACTTCTTTACTAAGTCAACACTTGAGAGCTAAAGGAGTAATTTATTAGAACAGGCGAATACCTATGTATCTCATCTGGAGATTGATTTTAGCCCTAAGAAGGGAGGGCCTTGATTTCTGAGAACTTCTACTAAAGTAAAATGAAACAAAAAAAATATAGTGTACAAAATTATTGCAATAATAAAACACAGCATGTAATGATTTTTCCTTCTTACCTACTAACTCTACCTACCCGGCGTTGCCCGGGCGTGTATCTACTTGAAGTTTTTTTTTTTTTAATTTTATTTTTTTAATATGCCGGGTTCTATCTTTCAAACTATAATCATTTCATTGTCATCAAAGAAAGTAACCTTGTATCGACAGATACAGAGTAACGTCTTGTTTTGTAGATGACGATCATTTGAAAATAGTTCCGACCGAGACAAAGTATTTTCTAGATGTAAATAAATCAAATCACATAGGCAAGCAGTTACTCGTTGTCCAAATATAACCTTGTACATTGCGCTACAATGCTAAGATGGAAGTTACAAAGTTTTTAATTACATCAACTGATCCTTGTATCATTGTTGCCGGAAGATGCTCAAATGAGTTTATATCTCTGATTCTTCCTGGTAAGAGATTCCCGCCAAAAACTCGTTTTGAATAACTTTCCTTTCTTACCTCGTGTGCCTAGCGTCAAGCGGAATTCCCATTAACAAACTTCATTTCCAAGAACTCCCTATCTGTGGAACACATTATCAAGAGACCTTTTCCCTGCAGTCGACAGCATGACCGTCTTAAAATCCAAGACTAAGAAATAGTTCGCAATAAACCGTCAACGTCATTTATCAAACTTTATTCATTTCATTAATCATAGTAAATCCGCTTATAATATCCGTCATCTTGAACCGACAATCATTCCATCTAATTACCCTTATCCTCGAGTAGCATCTGGCCTCGATAAGCGATGACTCATAAGTGAACAACCCTAGCCAATATTTCAATTCGATATTACAAATCTTTGTAATGACGTTTTTCTTACTTTTCCAGTTGAAGATGCGTCAGTTTCGTGTAGCCGAGAGAGAGATATGAAAAGGCAACGCAAAAAAGCGACCAGCAAAACGGGTTTACATTCAAGCAATATTGTCGATGTAGGTTACACATGTTTCTAATGCTATTGTTTAAGATATAAACGCTTTCGAAGTGAGAGAGACCCATAGAGAAAAGGTACAACCATGCTTATTAGTTAGATTAAAGAATTATAAATTTAGTCGCAGAAGCCTATATATATATATATATATATATATATATGCATATATATGCATATATAAGCATATATATATGCATATATATGTATATATATGCATATATATATATGCATACATATATGTGTATATATATGCATATATATATGCATATATATATGCATACATATATATATGCATATATATATATATGCATATATATATGCATATATATATATATATGCATATATATATATATATATATATATATATATATATATATATATATATATATATATATATGAAGAAAGGTGGGAGTAAAATGAAAAAATGAAAGCCAAAATCTATGTGATTTATGTATTCATCAACGTTTCGTCTTTATTTAAAGACTTCCTCAGGATGAAGAAAGCAATGTAGAAAAATCATGCAGAATATTAATTTTGATATGCAGAAAGTGTCCAAACTTCGGCAGAGAATGAAAAACATGATTTTGATAGTAGTGTTATCATTTGTGGCCAGTTTCCTGACATATCAAAATAAATACTATGTGTGATTTTTCTTACATTGCTTTCTTCATTATGAAGAAAGTCTGTCAATAAAGACAAAACGTTGATAAAATACGTAAATCACATAGGTTTTAGCTTTTCTTATTTCATTGTACATATATATATATATATATATATATATATATATATATATATATATATATATATGGTTTAAAGTATCTCCGAGGAGACCAAAATAAGGTCGAAATATACTATTATGTACACAACCGAAATGTGCATCTAATTCATCTCATCTTCAAATTTATACTTGCTCTGCTTAATTGGACATCGAGCTCTCTTATTCGGATTCCTACCGAAACCATTCGAACCAATATACTATGTATATATATATATATATATATATATATATATATATATTTAAAAAGTTCATACCTTTTTTTGAAGCATTCAAATGAAATTTAATAACAAGGAGTGAGGTATTTAAAGGTATTTTATTTTACCTCACTCTTTGTTATATATATATATATATATATATATATATATATATATATATATATATTATATATTCTTCTTTCTATTATATAAAGGGAAGTTGTCTGTATGTCCGTCTGTTTGTATGTCCAGCTACTCCTCAAAAACTACGCAGCAAACTGTCAACAAGTCGACATCTTTAGGACCGGACAACACCTGGAAGCATAATATTTCAAAATTACAAAAAAAAAAAAAAATGTCCCCGGGGGTCAACGGGGCCAGTTTTCGGGGGCGGGTCTGGTTTTTTGATACTTTTTCAATGTTATTTACTGGTGATTTTGAAATCAGCCAATGTATTCATGTAACAACTTGATAAAAATACACTGTTTGGTTGTATCAAGTCATCCCGGATGTATCAATAACAGTGAAACAAGGGTTGCTCAATCACATTCGCACCTAGGAACCTAAACTTTTTTTTGGGGGGGGGGGAGAATTTTTTTGGAGCGGGTGTGGTGGTGGTGGGGGGATTTATCAACATCTTCATCCTGCGGGGGTGCTTATACATTATAGGACGCGGAGGCTTCTGAAGTATATGGACCTGGGCGGGGGGGGGGGGCGCTTCTACAGTATAGGACCCAAGGGCTTCTGCGCTATAGGAACCAGGGGTGCTTCTACAATATAAGACCCGGATGCTTCTGCAGAATAGGGACCATGGGTGCTTATGAGTATAGGGACCAGGGGTGCTTCTACAGTATAGGGATCAGGATTCTTCTACAGCATAGGACCCAGCACGGGGGGTGCTTCTACAATATGGGACCCGAATGCTTCTACAGAATAGGGACCATGGGTGCTTATGCAGTAAAGGGACCAGGGGTGCTTCTACAGTATAGGGACCAGGATTGCTTCTACAGCATAGGACTCAGCACCGGGGGTGCTTCTACAATATGGGACCCGAATGCTTCTACAGAATAGAGACCATAGGCAGTATAGGCATCGTGGGTGCTTCTACAGTATAGGATCCAGAGGTTTTTACAGTACAGGGACGGGGGGTGCTTCTGCAGTATAGCCACCGGGGCGCTTCTACAGTCTAGGACCCAGCACCGGGGTGCTTCTACAGTATAGCACCTAGCACCGGGGGGGGGGGGCTTCGTCAATTTAGGACCCAGAGGCTTCGGCGTTGCCCGGGAGAAAAGTGCTAAATGTCCTAGATAGAGCTACTGTAGTGTTTCTCTTCGGACTATTGTGCAGATGAAAAGGAGGGGGGATCGGTAACAGTGATTTTAGTAGTGCTCTGGAGGCCGTCTTGATTTTCTAAATACTCGGTGTTGTCCGGGACAAAAGTGCTCAATATCCTATTCTGCTTGCGGAGAGGAGGAGGAGGGAGAGCCCCGAGCAACGCCGGGTACGCCTGCTAGTATATATATATATATATATATATATATATATATATATATATATATATATATATATATATATATATTTATATATATATATATATGAGAGAAATGAAGGATGAGAATAATCCGACGAAATGGGAAATGAAAAAGGAAAAACCAAGAGATATTTAAAATAAATTTTTTTCACTCTCTGCCACTGACTGACTTCTCTCAGTCCGGACCTTGCCCAGCGCTCTTAGTATCCACGGCTACTACTTTTTCACAGCAACCCATCATGTCAACCCAATATTTCGATGTACTTGTATGGCATTTTTCTTAAAATTATCATTTTGAGGAAGTCTTACACATAAAGACGAAACGTTGATGAATATATTAAAAATATCTCCTGGTTTTTCCTTTTCTATTTCCCATATATATATATATATATATATATATATATATATATATATATATATATATATATATATATAATAATGGTAAAAATCCAGGTGAAAAATATCCACAGGGTGGTAATCCAGAGAATTTTAACCGGGTTTATAAAAAGTGCTCAATATCAAAATAGAGCTTTATATATGATAATTTTATTTACACAGACATGTACAAAATCTGCAACACTGGCATGTCGATGTTATCGATCAACAGTTACTATAAACTGAGATCTCATCAGGCAGAGTTAGAATCCGATCTTAACCTCAGATCATATTTGGAGAGAATGAAGTGGAGGGATAGAGAAAGAGAAAAAGAAGGAAAGAAATTTAACATTTCAAAAATTAAAGCCGTTAAAAAATTAAAAATTAAAAATTAAAAAATTAAAAAATCAAAAAATCAAAAAATCAAAAAATCTAAGAAACAAAAAACAAAAAACAAAAATCTAAAATCTAGAATCTGAAACAGACAGGGCAAATAAATAAATAAATTAATAAATAAAAATATAGGGTGGAAAGAGGAACACATAATGATGAGGGGAGAGACACATAGAGGAAAAAGAAGGAGAGAGAGAGGGCGTCTGTTGATTCAGATCGGGAGGGAAGGAGCACTAGCACCTGTGGTTCCCTAAACTCACCTTGCTACCTTTGCCTAACAGAAAAACTTGAAATAATTAAATTTAGTGATAGGGGCAAACTTCTAAACAAAAAACAAGAAACATCAATTAACTGTAGGCATAATAGATTACACCTTCTTAGTAATCCACTCATAACCCCTTAGGCTGTTACTATATAAAAAGAAAAAAAAAAAAAAAAAAAAAAAAGAAAAAAAACACCTCCCCACCAACTGAAAATTTTGTCAACACAACTATCATCTTATACCTTTTATTAATTATTATTATTTTTATTAGTAGTAGCATTTTTGTTTGTAGTATTATTTGTAGTAGTACTGTAAGCGGTAGTATTGGTTGGTATTATTATTGTTGTTATTATTATTATTATTATTATTATTACTATTATTATTATTATCATACCCACAACGATTAACACTAATGGTCATCTTCTGTATTTTTCTTTACTCTTAAATACCCCCCTTTTATGCTTATCCATTTATTGATTAATATTTCTATATTTCTTAGATTACTTTTTAGATTATATTTTTTAGATTATTTTTAGATTATCATTATCAATTATTTATTACTACTATTATTAATATCTTAAACTTAACTATTTGACATTGAATTATTTTCTTCATTTTTTTCATTTTTTCATTTTTTCATTTCTGTACTTTTTATCAAGATAATTATTGTTATCAGTGGTGACACCATGTCTGACGTTACTATCATAGTTATTGTTATTTGCAGCAATGAAATTAACAGTATCACTATTATTATTAATAATATTGATATTGCCATGTTTTACCGTTACCTTACTTTTGCCTCCACTGCCATTTTTATTATTATTATTATTATTATTATTATTATTATTATTATTATTATTATTATTATTATTATTATTATTATTATTATTATTATTGCCACCATTATTACTACTTCTATAATTTTTCACTATCATCATTACTGTTGTTAAGATTACTGGGATTACCACTCTGATTACTGTTGTCTGTTAAACCACTATTTTTATAAGATCAGCATTATTGCAACCATTAACCCATATCATAATATCGGCAAACATTATCTTATCATTATTTAATATTATTATGATAATCACTACCCCCTAAGATTCCTAAGATTCC
The DNA here is from genome assembly GCA_963556195.1 of Sepiola atlantica. NCBI lineage: Eukaryota > Metazoa > Mollusca > Cephalopoda > Sepiida > Sepiolidae > Sepiola > Sepiola atlantica. Next base: position 4,268,452 of record OY744516.1, on the reverse strand, counting down.
TTAATTATTCTATTTCTTTCCTAAACTATTATTTTTATAAACTCTAAAATATTATTGACCACTATTATTATTTTAATTATTATTATTACCATTATTATTATCATTATTATTATTATTATTATTATTATTATTATTATTATTATTATTATTATTATTATTATTATTATTATTTTTATTATTATTATTAATAATTAATAACGCCAGCATTTTCCAGTTATTCTTTTAGTTATATATTTTTTAATATTTTTTAGTATTTTTTAGTATTTTTATTATACTTCATTTATTATTATTTTCATTGTTTCACCTCAATTATTAGGGGTATCTATTATTATTATTATTATTATTATTATTATTATTATTATTATTATTATTATTATTATTATTATTATTATTACTACTATTCCTGTTACATTACACGAATATACTTATTTATTCAAATTAACTCCAGACAAATTATAAAGACAATATAAACCCAGAATCGCGACACATTTGATCACCATAACAATCAGCCCAGTTTGCACGCACGCATACACACATATACACAATATTACAGTTCACTTGGAAAAATACATTTATAAACTCGACGGTTTTTTGACACCTGATTCGTGCATGTCTACCACCCCCCTCCTTCCCTCCCGATCTGAATCAACAGACGCCCTCTCTCTCTCCTTCTTTTTCCTCTATGTGTCTCTCCTCTCATCATTATTTGTTCCTCTTTCCACCCTATATTTTTATTTATTTATTTATTTATTTATTTGCCCTGTCTGTTTCAGATTCTAGATTTTAGATTTTTGTTTTTTGTTTTTTGTTTCTTAGATATTTAGATTTTTTGATTTTTTGATTTTTTAATTGTTTAATTTTTAATTTTTAATTTTTTAACGGCTTTAATTTTTGAAATGTTAAATTTCTTTCCTTCTTCTTCTCTTTCTCTATCCCTCCACTTCATTCTCTCCAAATATGATCTGAGGTTAAGATCGGATTCTAACTCTGCCTGATGAGATCTCAGTTTATAGTAACTGTTGATCGATAACATCGACATGCCAGTGTCGCAGATTTTGTACATGTCTGTGTAAATAAAATTATCATATATATATATATATATATATATATATATATATATATATATATATATATATATATATACTAAATACAAAATCTCTGTAGATTCTGCTTGTTGTCTTGATTGATTGATTATTTTTGCGTGTACCCGTGCACACTTGATGGTATCATAGTTTTGCGAAGTTATCCATTAAAATCGAGATGAGGATAACAGTGCACAGTGAATGACGTCAGTAAATACTCACGCTTCACCCAACATTATGACGACTTTTCACGTATCGTTTCTAATGTAATCATTGCAGAAAGAAGAACACAGTTAACCAACATGTTTTCGAATTGCGACGCATGCAGTAGCAATCAGAGAAGTCAGCTGTTGATTTTCACAATCCAACATAATCCGCAGTGCCAACTATCAAAATGGCTGTGCATATTAAGAAATTAAACATTACCATATTTTTCCAATTTGAAAATAATAATAACTAAACAACGAATGACTCGTTGGGTCAGAATTTATTATATATATTATTCATTATATTATTTTTTTAAATTTTGACTTTGTTTAATAATCATGTTTACAAGGATTACAAAGGCAAAGTAACTCATGAAGTAAGACTAGATTGGGATGTCATAATATAATATCTCTATTCTGACAACACGACGTGAGAACAAATTCATATAGTTATATGCACTTCCAACTGTCGGAAAATACGCCTACGGGGATTAAAAATAAAAAAGTACCTAGTTTCAATCTCTGTAATTCATTTGTTTGTTTTATTTTTTTAGGGCTGAATACTTGTCTACAAGCGAAACATACGTGTGACACTACACACACACTAACGCATACGTTAGAGTTTACATTACCTACTTTCAAACATGCTCGAGTGTATTCGGTCTCTCTCTGTACAAGGGTTTGTCAGGACAACCTGACATGAGAATACTTCACCCTACAAGTAAACCGTGAGCACATATTCAAAATAACATAGTATTCAAAGCCCAAATAAGATCTCCTCGATACGGCTATACACTAGCTCATACTAGGAACGGTGCACTTTCTCTAAGTAATGTTACTGGTCATTGGGGGAGAAGAAACTCAGTGTTCTTAATTTCTTTACTAACTCTGCGTTTAATGGAATATTCGAATATCTATGCATCTCATGTAGGGATCAAGTGTTAGCCCCACGAAGGGGCCTCTTGTTTTCTGAAAACTTCGACTGAAGTAAAATGAAACAAAAATATGAATATTTTGAATTACCTACGAAACACTGTTCTCGAATGTCTTCGGTATCTCTGTAAAAAAGAGTTAGTCAAGAACAGCTTATATGAAGAGAGTTCACCCTACAAATAAACCGTGACAAAATATCTAAAATAACATAGTATTCGAAGCCCAAATAAGATACCCTTAGTTTAGCTTTAAACTGGCTTATACGAGGAATTGTGCATCTTGCTCTGATGATATTGTCTCTAGTAACAACATTAATGTGGATAGTCAACCAGACTAGATGAATTATTATCCTGGAATCCAAGAGGATCGATAGACCACAAGAAAGATAGACTATAAGATAGGTAACTGGTAAATGAGCAAAATTAATGTTCTTAACTAGTTTTCTAACTTAACGTTTAATAGGTGAGTGTGTACTTTAATCGAATACTCGAATAGCTATGTTTCTCATATAGAGGTCAAGTGTTAGCGCCAGGAAAATCCCCTTGATTTCTGAGAACTTCGACTGAAGTAAAATGAATCGAGCTAGAAGATATAGTTATTAATATGTAAGAATTACAACATTTTTAAATCAAAGTTCATGTGGATGTTTATTTAAAGTTATAAAAATAAGACAACATTTATCAGACACAGAATTCGGGAAAGAATCTGCATGTACTAATAAAAAAAGATACAATAATATCTGAGAATTCACTCTAAAAAGCCTTCAAGTCAATATCAGACCCCTCCGTAAAATATGAGACTCTCTACATATAATAGTTTATATTATATCGTGTAGTTCTCGAATCTGACGAAATGCGTCGATGAGGTATATTTATATTAGTTTCGTTTTAATTGATTTTAATTTGTATGTATATATATATATAGTCTAAAGAAGCTTATAATAATAATAATAATAATAATAATAATAATAATAATAATAATAATAATAATAATAATAATAATAATTATTATTATTATTATTATTATTATTACATCTAAACACTACACACAAGAACCATTCTGCGATATTGTAGCTAGCAATAAAATTATATAGGAATTAAAGTTGCATTTTACAAAATAAAAATAAGAATAAAAAATTAAAAAAAAAGCTTAAGTACCTTAGGTACCATAAAGATAAGTAGATAAGAGGAAGGAAACCAAGCCATACAGATCTAAATACCCAATATATAGTCTAAAGAAGCTTTGAGTTATTTTAAACAAAAGAAAAAAAAGAAGTAAAATGCAGCTTAAATTCCCAGAGAAACTAACTAAATCCAAGATATTGCAGACTTAACATTCGTTGGAAAATTCATAAATAAATAAATAAATAAGTTAATAAAATAAAAAGGGGGGTTAAGCATCTAACAGTGAAACAGGAGACCATAAGCATCTAATATTAACACGGGGATCATCAGCTGTTTACTATGTAACTGTTTCGGAGATTTAAAAACAGGGAAGTTATAATATTTCTGACTCTCAAATGGTACTGATTAAACTACCATTTTCTCCAATAATCAAGTGTCGAAATAATTCAGCTTAAAATTTCACTAATATTTACATTAATAAATAATAATAATAATAAAAAAATAATAATATAAATAATATATTACCCTTTAGACTACCGTGTGATATGCTAATTTGCATATCAAATAACATCAATTATAATAATAATAATAATAATAATAATAATAATAATAATAATAATAATAATAATAATAATAATAATAATAATAATAATAATAATAATAATATCTAAACACTACACACAAGAACAATTCTGCGATATGGTAGCTAGCAATAAAATTGTATAGGAATTAAAGTTGCATTTAAAAAAATATATATATAAATAAAAATAAACAATAAAAAATAAAACTTAATTACCTTAGGTACCAGAAAGGTAAGTAGATAAGAGGAATGAAACCTAGCCATACGGATCTAAATACCCAATATATAGTCTAAAGAAGCTTTGAGTCATTTTAAACAAAAGAAAACAAAAAAAAAAAAAAAAAGAAGTAAAATGCAGTTTAAATTTCCAGAGAAACTAACTAAATCCAAGATATTGCAGACTTAACATTCGTTGGAAAATTCATAAATAAATAAATTAATTAATTAATTAAATAAAAGGGGGGGGTAAGCATCTAACAGTGTAACAAAAACAGGAGCCCTTAAGCGTCTAATATTAACACGGGGATCATCAGCTGTTTACCATGTAACTGTTTCGGAGATTTAAAAACAGGACAGTTATAATATTCATGGCTCTATATATTGACTTGACTTGGTCCCTTAACCCCCTCCTGGGTCGTAGGGGCGCTGCACCAATGAACTCCACACCAGCTGTCTCCACTTCTGACGGTCATGGGCAATGGACTGGGTTGTAGCGAAGTTGTCGCCCGTCCACTCTTTGATGCTGTCCGTCCATGTTTGTGTTGTCTACCTTTCCTTCTCTTGCCTTGCACTGCTCCCTGCAGGATGGTTTTGGAGAGACCACTGCCCCTTGTCACGTGACCATACCATCCAAAAGAAAGCTTGGATGGTATGGCTCTATATATATATATGGCTATATATATATGGCTATATATATATATATATGTCTATATATATATATATATATATATATATATATATATATATATATGTATATAGTCATCGAAGTATTTACACCTATGACAGTTCTAATTGCGATTTAAATATGACCTACATCGAATCTATGTATATAGAAGTCAAACATACGACATTGATATAAAAGATACGCCAAAAGACACAAAACGTCACATGTACATGGGCAAAACCTTAAAGAGATTCATGGCGTAAAACGATGAAGAAATGAATATGTAGATGTGATGCAAACTAAATACATTTACATGTTACACAATGTTAAGAAATGCACAATGAAACGGACGTGTTGCACATATTTACGCGTTACAGACATACAAGTGATACAGATATACATAAAATGCATGACAACAGATAATGACATGATAACCGATAATAAGTTGGTAAACATCCAGTTACATGGCACAGATGGTTAAATAATGCGCAACAAAACAGATGTGTAATACATGCATTTACATGTACGGATTGACATGTAATGCATATATACGTTTAATGTATGACAATAAATGATGACGAAGATGAACACAGAGAGTTGCATGACAAACACGGCACAAAGAAACAAATATGACGACAAGATACACCATGATCTACACCGTGATTTCATAAACTTTATCCATTGTCAAAATGCCGTGGTGAAGGCGTTTTTCAACCATTAAAACTATATCGAAGAAGAAAAAACACTTTTAGTCCCAAGTATTTTGTTGGAAAATTACTTTTCTTGTAAGTCAATTTACTTTTAACAGTCAATATATTAGTTAGCTTCTAAGAATTTAAAAACAAAACAGTACTTTATCTCACGGCTTCTCAGCAGCGTTGATCAGATCCCACTTCCCTAAAAAAAGACAAGAACAAAAACGTTCCGTATATTAGATCTAAGTTTTGTTCCAGATTAATGTTTTGCTAACTTATTTTGTTATGAAAAAATGTCCTCCTTACCTGTGTTGTTCGTCTGTGTCTACGAAAATGTATCCGTTATTTGCAAAAATTGCTGTATTTTATAGTGGACATACTAATTCATTATACTACCTATTTGGTCATTTATAGTTTTATGTATTTATATTATATGTTGTATTCAGTTTCATATTAAAAATATTCAAAAGTTAAATATATAAATATATATATATATATATATATATATATATATATATATATATATATATATATATATATATACATATATAGGGTGATTTATAAGTCACTTAGCTATTTATTTTTGAAATTCTAAAGTTAAAAAATACGGTAATACAAAACAGAAAGTTTATTCAACAGATTCATTTATGGGAGTTTAACATTACAGCAAATTTTAAAAATTTCCACCTTCATTCTGCATGAATAGCTCTATTCTTTTTCGCAAGGAATTTACGACTCTTTGTAGCATATTTGATTGATTAATTTTAACAAACTCGGCAGTGATTTTTGATTTGAGGTCGTCATTGCCTTTCAACAAGTGTGGGAGATTAATCAAATTTGGCCACATGAATAACAATAAAAATTCGCTCTTCAGTTGTAAATGACATACTGCCTGAAAAAAAGCACATATGATGATTTACACAAATACCCCAGGGATCTATCTTTGGACCCTTGTTGTTCCTGATCTATATAAACGATCTCCCTGATGGCATAGAGTCTGATATTGGTTTATTTGCTGATGACACCACCCTTTACTCTCGCCATGTTGGCAAAACCGACGCAATCATATCCGATGCAATGGCTGAATCTTTAGACAATGACCTCCAGGCTGTAGTGGATTGGGGTCATAAGTGGTTGGTAACTTTTAATGCCGCAAAGACAAGACTTCTTTCCTTCAATAACTACAAGGAACCTTTCAACCACCGATTGTCATGGCAAATAACACCCTACCTGAGAGTTCATCATTCAAACTCCTCGGCCTAACCTTCACAGGTAACATAAATTTGAACACATACATTGAAGACATTGCCAAGGCTGTCGCAAAGAAGTTTGGCTCCCTCTACCGTGCTAGTAAACTCCTCACACCTGACATTATCCTGTATCTCTACAAAGCCACCATCCGCCCATGCATGGAGTATTGTTGTCACATCTGGGCTGGTGCATCATCTACTAGACTCTCCCTCCTTGACAAGGTCCTCCCCCCCAAAAAAACGCCAACCTAATAGGTCCCTCACTGTCAGCCAAGCTCCAGCCTCTGTCCCATTGCCGCAATGTAGCATCCTTGTGCTTTTTTTACAAATACTTCAATGGATTATGCTCCGATGAATTGGCTACTCTGGTGCCCCCTCGACGTAAATTCACTAGACTAACTCGACAATCAACTAAATCTCATTCAGTCACTGTGGAGGTCCCCAGATGTCGGAGAGCCTTCTACTCAAATAGCTTCTTTCCTCGTACTTCTGGCCTCTGGAACTCCCTCCCTGCCCCTTGTTTCCCCAACAGTACAGACATGCAGAAATTTAAAACTAATGTAAACAGACACCTCGCTGGGCTGATCCCAATCTAGGTGACCGCCCCTACCTTCTCCACTTTTCTTTTTCTCAGTAGCCCCTTACGTCTACAGTGGCGGCCTGCCTTGTTTGGGGTGAACTATGTTAAAAAAAAATAATAAATAAATATATATAGAAACTAATATATAAACGAACAAATTTAAAATAACAAATGGCAGTAATTAGAGAGTAAGATAACAATGATCAAAAGTTCATAGTATGTTTGTGCTTCATATGGTAATCATTTTAAATAGCTAAGTGACTTATGAATCACCCTGTATATATATATATATATATATATATATATATATATACCTATGGAACATTTATTTTATATATATGTGTGTGTAAGGATGAAACGTATACGTATGTAGATAAAAAAAAAAATTATATAATTATTCGTCGCACACAAGCCTGGGCTGAGCTCTGTAGTTAGTAATATTAACACAGGTGTTATTTTGACTCCAATGCAATGTTCTTTTCAATAGTCGAACACTTTACAACAGCTGCCTTTAAAATAGCATTATTCACATCTCTCGCTGATTTACTGGGTTGTTGACAACGGTCGTGTGGGCTAAGACGTAAGGATTTAACACGTTTTCCGAGGGTTCGAGTCCAGCGAACGGTGTGAATTATATGTGTCTTTTATCCTTTTTACCGGGGGTTATCAGTGTAAATTTGGATTGTTCTGCTGATAACACAATTCGAAATATTTAGACCCAGTCAACGTTTCAACTTAAGTATGAACGTTTAGAACGATGCGTTCACTAAACCAACTACGTTGAAACAACAGAATTAAGATCTATTTATGTCTAAGTAAGGGTACACATATAAAATGCTATTTTGATAATTCCCTTAAAGTATGAAAAGGCTAAACAATATTATGATAAATATTACTAAATTCATGGTTTTCTTTTTTCTTTTCAAGATATGTGGCGGGTGCCATGAGGTAATTGACCAGTTTTTCAACGACGAAGATGAAGAATGGCAGTTGGATGATGCTGTGAATATTGATGGAAACATCTATCATCGAATATGTGCTCACACAGTTGATGCTTAATAAAATCGTGGACAGTCAAACAAAACCACCTGATTGCGTCATTCACGTTGTCAAATTAAAAGACACGTGTAAAAGTACGGAAAGAAAATCAAGATTTAGGAATTGTCACCCTCTTCACAAGAAAAACGGAACAGAAAAAATAACATTTTCTTTGAATACTACAAAAACGATTTATGATATAGGTATTGGTGATTACTTATGTAATATCACGACTATATATATATATATATATATATATATATATATATATATATATATATATATATCAGATTTATATATCAAATAAGTAAAAACACACTGAAAACTATTTAATTTATGTATGCCTTGTGTGCTGTTATTGTGTTTTTTTTAATTATTGTACTTTCAATTTTTTCTTATTTTAGTTCAGTTAGTCCGAGGAGATCAAGGGTCCTACTTCTTGAGGCTAACATTCGATTTTGTTTTAGTTAAATTGATATCAAAGGCATTTTTTAAGGATTGATAGTGTCCCTAATACCGATGTTATATGTACTTTGCTACGGCTTAGTCTTCCATGAATTTTAGCTAAATATTTTTTTTACCTGACCGCAACCCCTACCGCAACCGGTATGATGTTAATTTCTTTCACCGACCATGTTGTTTTCAAGTTGAGGTCTTGATATTTTTTTCGGCTTTTTGGCTAGAAGCAAAGTGTAGTATCTGTTCCGATGGATACTGCACCCCATAGACTGGTATCGTCTTGGTGTTCGGAGGTTGATTTCTGCCGATCTATGGGTTTGCCCTGTGCAGTTCAAGGAGGTCCACCTTCCCGAGTCTTTGCCTCCTTCTTTGGGGAGGCGTAAGTTTATTGCTTACTGCCTGAGGCGCCCTTACCAGAGTGCTCAAATTCTCGGGCGCTGGCTTTTCAAATCCCACTTTCCGACTTTGTGTCACATCTTACCACTGTTGGAGGTAGATAAATAAATTGATATTTTCGGATTTTCTCTTGTACGGCTCTATTAAAGTTCTTTTCAGGTCTGTTTCATATGATCATGTCTAGTTTGATGGCTTTGTCTTTTATGTTTCTGTCTGCTTACATATCTTTGTTATAGAACACTGTCTACTTACATATCGTTGTTGTAGAACACTGTCGCCCTTCTATTCGATGTTATCGGTGGAATTTCATGCTTCCAGATGTTCGAGCAATCTGACAAACTGCGTCTTTTCGCAGACCTTCCAGTGGAGGAATCTATATATTTTCTTGTAGCGGACATTGCAATGGCCATCTGCCAAAATGATCTTGTATCCAGACATTAGATGGCTCGGACTTTAAACGACGGAATGGTAATAGGTGAATCGGTCAGTTTTAAAAAATATATTTGTAAGTAGGTCCCAGTCTTTTCGGGATATAATTATACATTCCTTATTAAATGGAAATGTGCCACTCTTGAGTAATTGTAGTGAAACTTTCTTGTACTTGTGACTTTAGAGTTTTGTTTACAGAAATCGATCGAATTTCTACGTCAATGTGTTACTGTTTGTATTATTGTGATTTTTTTATAAAAAAAAACGTGTTCTTTGGATAACGGGTCATAATTCTGTGACGTCAATCTTCATGCACGGTTATGTCCGAATGACATAACCGAGCAGACAACAGATACGTGTTGGTTGCATTATTGTTATTTTTTATCAGATGGGTTTCACAAAAAAAGCAAAGACAAAAGATACTCCAGCGGAGTTTATTTAGAACCCTGACCTGACCCTGACCCTGACCCTGACCCTGACCCTGACCCTAACCCTAATCCTAACCCTGAACCTGACCCTGACCCTAACCCTAACCCTAACCCTGACCCTGACCCTAATCCTAACCCTAACCCTGACCCTGACCCTAACCCTGACCCTGACCCTAACCCTAACCCTAACCTAAACCCTAACCCTAACCCTGACCTTGACCCTGACCCTAACCCTAACCCTAACCCTAACCCTAACCCTAACCCTGACCCTGACCCTAACCCTACCCTAACCTTCTGCGAAATACGTAGAATGTGTTTGGATAATCGCGGTTGTGTAAATATATACAAAATCAAGTTAATAAGAAATCAATTTAATTTCTTTCAAGAGAGACGATGTAGTCAGACTGATCAGGTTCTTTTATAGAAGAGCTCCGCCACTAATTGAAAAATGAGTGTTCATAACACACCACCATGACCTTTTTTATGCGTGTATTAAATTGTTCGCCTGAGTTTACACTCATATTTATATAAAATCATACAATTATGTAAATAATTAAATTCTTCATATATAAATGAATATTATTATTATTAATAATAATATCATCATGTTTCATAACCATTCATAAGAGAAGAGAAATGTTTATAAGAGAAGCGAAATCTTATTTTCCCTATCAACGCCAATAATAATTTACACCATTCTAAATAAACTAGGAATTCCAACAATCCAAGCTACACTGCAAATCATTAAAAAAAACTTAAAACTACAAAACATTTTCCTAAAGCACCCACATCTGCCTCATGCAATAATTGCAATCGGATATATGTAAGTGAAACTTAAGACAAATCTTGTAGAACATGAACGTAATATAAAATATAACAATTCCTTAAATGCACTATTTTCTCATACATTAGAACATGATCATTCTTTTAACTTAAAAACAAGCTAAACACAAAATATTCATTTTAAATAAATCTCGTCGAAGACTTTTTAAATCAGCACTTATAAACTCTGACACAATAAACCAATGTAACGTGTTCTGAATGTATCTGTTTTAATCAGCAAACTAATTATAAACTCTCACACAATAAAACAATGTAACGTCTTCTGAATGTATCTCTTTTAATCAGCAAACTAATAATAAACTCTGACACTATAAAACAATGTAACGTCTTCTGAATGTATCTGTTTTAATCAGCAAACTAATTATAAACTCTCGCACAATAAAACAATGTAACGTCTTCTGAATGTATCTCTTTTAATCAGCAAACTAATAATAAACTCTTACACTATAAAACAATGTAACGTCTTCTGAATGTATCTCTTTTAATCAGCAAACTAATTATGAACTCTGACACAATAAAACAATGTAACGTCTTCTGAATGTATCTCTTTTAATCAGCAAACTAATTATAAACTCTGACACAATTAAAAAATGTAACGTCTTCTGAATGTATCTCTTTTAATCAGCAAACTAATAATAAACTCTTACACTATAAAACAATGTAACGTCTTCTGAATGTATCTCTTTTAATCAGCAAACTAATTATGAACTCTGACACAATAAAACAATGTAACGTCTTCTGAATGTATCTCTTTTAATCAGCAAACTAATTATGAACTCTGACACAATAAAACAATGTAACGTCTTCTGAATGTATCTCTTTTAATCAGCAAACTAAACTAAACTAAACCGAACTGGAATTTAGATTTAGTTTAAATAATTTACAGCACACTCCGAAAAAAACTTTGTACATAAGATCGATATTTAAAAACCAACAACCTAACAGTAACAAAAAAATTATTCCACTTCATTAATCTATAATTTTTTTGAATTTTGACGCCTATATTTCGTTTCGAAACTAAAAAAATAAAAACATTACTTCCACGTCATAAACGCACCACGCATTTTCAAACATTGAGCTCTATGTTTTCATTCAAATAAGTCATGTTAAGAAAGTCTGAGAATATAGAAGAAATGTCGATGAACATATAAACAATTTTCCGTTTACTTTCCCATTTTTCATTACGTTGGATTATTCATTAAATAATAATAACATAATATATATATATATATATATATATATATATATATATATATATATATATATATATATATTACTATTTCATGTATCCATATAAAATTTCATCAGGGGATATCATTTTTTATGTATCAATTTTCAGCATTTACTTCAACAGTGCTCGAAATTTCAGTGGAAACAATTGTATGCTGAAAGTAATAAAAACAATTTTCGGAAGAGATGTAGATTCTTTTTTACATTTTATTGTGGTTCAAAACTAAATTAAAATAGTTGTTACCATAGCTCTAGCCTCGAATAATTTAACTATGAAACTACTTAATGTTATTTTACATTTGAAATATCAATTTATTTTGAATGTAACGAGTGGTTATAGCACTTGTCTTTGGGCTGGACGACCCGGGTTCGATACCACTCACGGCATGCGAATTTTCGGGTCTGAAAACTCCTTCTGTCAACCCAGCAGTAAATGCGTACCTGACTAAAACTCAGGGAAGGTTCAAGGCAGCGGAAGGAGAGGGATGGGCTCCGCCTTCCATATGCTGTGCCCTAGACACGGTGATTCTAAATAATCACCGCCGCTACGGCCATGGACAGTGTGCGATGTCGGCAACGACACTCGTGCGCGTCCAGGCTATGCGACCTTTACCTTGATATATATATATATATATATATATATATATATATATATATATATATATATATATATATATATGAAGCAATCCAACAAAAGATATAAGCGTCAACTAATATCTTATAATTAGTGAAACATCCGGATAAAAACTGAAGCTCAATATACTGGATAGAACATTAATATTATAATATAAAATGAACTTTGCTTGAACTTTGAATTCTAATAAAATTTGAGTGACACCTTATTTTATTACTTCGTTTCATATTATGATATATATATATATATATATATATATATATATATATATATATATATATAACAATAATGGTAATAATCCAGGTGAAAAATATCCACAGGGTGGTAATCTAGAGAATGTTAACCGGGTTTATAAAAAGTGCTCAATATCAAAATAGAGCTTTATACATGATAATTCTATATACACAGACATGTACAAAATCTGCGACACTGGCATGTCCGACACTGGCATTGTTCCCCCCAAATATGATCTGAGGTTAAGATCGGTTTCTAACTCTGCCTGATGAGATCTCATTTTATAGTAACTGTTGATCAATAACATGGACATGCCAGTGTCGCAGATTTTGTACATGTCTGTGTAAATAAAATTATCATATATATATATATATATATATATATATATATATATATATATATATATATATATATATATATATATGTATATATATATATATAGCATAATATAAAATGAAATAATAAAATAAGGAGCGAATCTAATTTTATTAGAATTCTAAATTCAGGCAAAGTATCTCAACGTCATTAACTCATGAGTTTTCAAAGATAATTCTTCTCCTCAGAGGACCATTACCGCAGTACACTTTGCAAATATATAAAAATATATACAAAATACATAAGAGTACATAACACATCAAATATATCAAACCAAAAACATACTTATTTGTTAAAGTTATAAAATCCATCCAAGTCATACAAGTCAGTATTTTTGTATATATTTTTATATATTTTCAAAGTGTAATTTTGTCACTTGCAGTAACGTCACTGCGGTAATGGTCCTCTGAGGAGAAGAATTATCTTTGAAAACTCATGAGTTAAGGACGTTGAGATACTTTGCCTGAATTTTGAATTCTAATAAAATTTGATTCGCACCTTATTTTATTATTTCATCTAATATTATGCTATTAATGCTCTATCCAGTATATTAGCTTAGGTCTTTATCCGGGTGTTTCACTAATTAAAAAATATTAGTTGCCTCTTATATCTTTTGTTGGATTAACTTCATATATATATATATATATATATATACTAGACCACTCGTGACCCGTTGGGTCAGTTTGTTATATTAGCTATGGAATTCATGTATGAGCGTGACACTTGTGGCATAAAGAAAATAGTTTTTTTTTTACATAACAGAAGAATTTCTATGAAAGTATATTAAAATGAAAAAAGAATATAGATAGATTTCTATGAGTCGTTCTGTTTATCATAATTGTTTTTTTTTTAAATTACAGTTACTGAATTATAAGTGGTTGGTTAGGGCGATTTGAGAAAGGAAGGAAGTACAGCAGGCTTTCTCGCGTACGTAACGAAAACAGAGGGAGTAGGAGTGGTGAAATCTATGAGAGGAAAAGTGGGAGGTGGTTTCGTTCACCGACCGCTAGTATGGCTGATATTAATAATGTGTGTTGTTTTTTTGTTTGTTTGTTTTTGTTTTTTTAAAAGGGAGGAGTTTTTTTGAAACTGCGACAGACTTTACGAAGTCCTCCCGTTGAATGTTTTTAGCCGTGAAGAAAACAAATAAACTATTTGATGAAATTAAATGAAATTGTTTAAAAATTTCCAGAATAAAAAATTTCATGCGTTCGTTAATCATAATAGAGAATAACGGAATTGGAATAACAGATTGAAGACGATGCTATTTACGCATGCGCAACCGGATGTTGAAAACCGGAAAGCTGAAAGCTGATTGCAAACATACAAGAACAATAGAGTTTTAGTTTTATATATATATATATATATATATATATATATATATATATATTGTGTGTGTGTGTGTGTGTGTGTGCGATAAGCAGCTGATGATCCTCGTGTAATATTTCAGAATTAAAGTTAAGGTCCAGAGTTTTTGTTTCACTGTTCTATGCTTGAATCCCCTTCTGTATTCGTAAATTTCCCGGCGTTAAGTCGGCTTGTTTAAGTGCTAAGTCTGCGATATTTTAGATATAGTTAGTCTCTCTGTGAATTTAAACTGAATTTTCTTTCTTTGTTTAAAATTACTTAGAGCTTCTTTAGACGATATATATATATATATTGTTTTTAAATTCCCGAAACAGTTTTTCATGGTAAACAACTGATGATGCCTTAAAATAGTGTAAGAATTAAACTAATATAATAACTGTAAAAAATAAATTGACTTACATGAGTGATTTTCCACTGGAAGACTTGGGGCTATAATTTTTTTTTTTTTTAATATAGTTTTAATGGTTGTGAAACTTCCGAGACTATATATATATATATATATATATATATATATATATATATATATATATATATATATATATATATATATATATATACACAACAGATGTGCATATAATATATATATATATATATATATATATATATATATATATATATATATATATATATATTGTGTTCTTTTATAACTTTTGATTTCTTTTTGAAAAAGAGAGGTTCTTACTCTCGAAATCATAAAAGTCTCTACCGTTCCGGAACTTTTAAATATTTAACAATAATCCCATTAATTTTACAATTTACTATCTTTATATTTCATTTTTGAAATATAAATGAATTTATCTGAGATTTACTGTTTCTTGTCATTAATATTTGTTCATCCCATATTCCACCTTCCGGTTCTCAACATTGCATTGCTCCTGCCTCGGAATTCTCACCTTTATATTTACTTGTTCACTAGCAATGCTTCAAGTAAACTACCATTGCTTTATATATATATATATATATATATATATATATATATATATATGTGTGTGTGTGTGTGAGGGGAAACACAACTAGTTGCACTGATGTCTAACCTTATTCATTCCGCGTAGATATCTCTAGTAAAATATACGAAAAAATAACCAGTTAATTAATTTTAACTATATATTTTATTTCTTAACGGCTTCTAAAGTCCCGTATAAGACAGTAATGATTAAAGTGAGGGTGCAATGAAGAGTAATTTCCCATTGATTTCGTATACGTATACTTACCTGTAGCACATTACGTTTTTGCAATTGCTATCTCTTTTATATTTTCAATAGCTTTTTTTTTCTAGCTGTTCAGATGTGAGATCTTTGAAACAAATGTAGTCAGATACACGTGTAATCAGTGAAGAAAATCGAAAATAAAAACGGAACATTTAAGAATAAAAAACTAATAAAAGAAAGATCCGTGACTCAGCGCTGATCCCCTTCCGAAATACAACAGATTATTTGAGGATATGTTTTATTTTCTTTGCAAATCTTCGTTCATACTTTTAATCTAGCACTTCAGGGCTCTGTTTCAGCAGAGAATCATCTGCAAATTCTTTGTAAGGCTCGTTACTTCTAACATCACGTGATATATATATATATATATATATATATATATATATATATATATATATATATATATATATATATATATATATATATATATATGCATATATGATTCTAGCGGGATCGTATTGATCTTCTTTACCTGTGTATATGTATCTCCACAGCAATAATTACCGCACAAAAAACGACAAACATGCACTTTAAAATAAGTAAGTAAATTAAAAGAAAGGTTAAGAAAAGCTGATTAGCGTTACGATCAAGAAATGGAAAAAAACATTTAATGAAAAAAAACAGATCAACTTTGCGGTGTTCTTTTAAAATGGAACGAGCAACGAAATGTCGATTAAAAACATTAAAAGAAGAAAAAAAAAGATTTACAAGTTGTTCTCATGTATTTAATTCTTTCAAAAAAGACAAGTGCGGTTAAATTTAGTTTTGATCTGTGTTAAGAATTTTGGACGACGAAGAAACTTTATTGAAGACATCGATCTATTTGTTATTTGTTTCAAAAACTTGCTTTTGAAAGATCATGCTTCTTGATATGTTCACCGTAAAACTTTGCTGAACAATCCGCAAAAATCAACTGTGTATTTACAAGTACGCTAGAACTAATGTGAATTAGATGAACACTACCTTTGTGGGAGGAAGATAAATAAAATAGATGAACATTAAGTATCCATATTTCTTTCACAATGGACAAAATATAATAAGCCGGATACTGTACTTAGATTCTGTATCTTGCTCCTATTTATCTACGTCCCACACAGTAGAATGTGACACAAGGTCGGAAAGTGGGAATGCACTCCAGAGGAGGAGTGCTAGGGGCTTTTAAAAAATTGCCTGGGCAGAGTGCCTCAGACATTAAGCACTAAACTCAATCCTCCCCAAAGAGGGGAGGCAAAGCCTGGGAGCGCCACTTCCCAGAACTGCACAGGACAGACCCATTGACCGGCGTAAATCCAGACCCGAAGATCCAGACAATACCAGTATGGGGTGCAGTATCCATCGGAACAGATACTACACTTTGATCTTAGCCAAAAGGCTGAGAACTTGCTTCTACTAACACTTTGTGCGTCTTTTTTATGTTTGCTTCTCCCCGGCATGACGTCATAAAGGCATGAGATCACAAAGGGTTAATGTCATACACTTAAACAGACTAGTAAGTCACCGTGCAAGCCCGTATGAAATCTATTAGGGACTATGTCACTAAGAGATAGCGCTCTTCTATTAAAAATACATGTAAGACACTTGGATAAAGGGATGGTATCATCTAGTAAAATAGAGACCCTAGATGACCCGTAAATATTGAGGTCATAGATCGCGATCCGAAGGATCGAAGGTTGTCTAGTTGGTCAGTGACTGTACATAGATAATAAACAATAACAACAATTTATTATTTGTAGCTCCTAGAAAAACCGGTCTAGTAGAGCACTGTAAGTGTAGTATTAACACAGCATGGCGTCGCTAGCTTTAAATGAATCGTTTCTTTCATTAAAAAAAAGTCAAACGCTGTAAACGTCAAGCCGCCGTATAAAGTGTTAAACTTATCACCGTTTATTCGCTGTTCGACTGTCGGATTTGAGTTGCAAAATACTCGTAATCCGGGGTTTCGATTCGCGTGACCGGTAGGGATTAGTCATATCTCTATTATTAAGGACGAAACGTATAAGTACATAGATAATAAACAATAACATATATATATATATATATATATATATATATATATATATATATATATATATATATAATAACTTATGAAACTATATTCATGGCAATCAAGCTACACAGAGGCGTCCGCGTTTCTATACATGAACGAATCGTCAGGCTAAGTGCACTTGGCCATAACTATATTTGTTAAATCGACTACTTAGCTCTACTCTCGTATTGGGCACTGTTGAAGTAAATACTGAAAATCTATAATAATGTATTATATCTCCTTATAATTTATGTGTATACATGAAATAATAATACTACTAACAATACTATTTACATACATATATATATATATGTATATATATACATATATATACATATATATATACACACACACACACACATATATATATATATATATATATATATATATATATATATATATATATATATATATATGTATATATGTGTGTGTGTGTGCGTTTGTGTGTATCTGTCACTGAAAAAATATATATTGGTATATTTATTTAAAAAGGCGTCAGGAATTTCCGAAAACTCTACAATTCCGCAATAGAAAAAGTAAAAAGAAATGTAACTATATATATTTAGCAACATAAATATACCATATTTCTACAAAAAAAGTCTAATATACATGATGAATTTAATAAAGAAAACAATAAGTTATTGCTATCTGTAATTTACTTGTTTTTATTATTTATTTCTTACACGATCATCTAACAACAGAAGTAATTGTGGACAAGAATTATAAAATGTATATTCAAATCTACATAGATTAAAATAATCCACGCAGGAAAAAAAAACAACATAGTTTTCATAATTTCATATACAATATTCTAAAATAGTCCAATCAAATCCGAGGGATTTTCTAAATAAAATACAGCGATCTGTAATTGATTGTTAGTATTTGTTTCCTACAATATAATAACAAAAGTATTAGTTAGCAAGCCTAGATAGATAAATATATAGATCGTGGTAGTATAAAAATATATATATATATATGTATATATATATATATATATATATATAAATTTAAAACTCATATATACATATACATGTACTCGAAATATATATATAAAAATCAAGGGAGGCGCGATAGCGCTCTATCCATTAATAGACTTCAAAAACGACCTATGCTAGAAATCTCATTTCTTTGATCAATCATAACTCAAAAACCAATGAACCAAATTATTTAAAACTTTGCACACAATGTTCATTTTATAGGTTCTATAAGTGTGTAGAATTTCAGCATCATTAGTCAAGGCAACTCAGAGATCCAGAAAGGTCAGGAGTGATGTTGTGTTATCCGTGTGTACGTACGTATGTGTATGCCACCCTGTATCTCATCAACTATTTGATGAATTCTGCTGATTTTTGGCAGTGATAGAGGTTCTAGGGTCTAGTTGATGGCATTTTAATTTCAGTTTACTATATACCTTAGTTCTCCAGAAAATTAAAAAAAACCTTTAAAATTACCATTGTCTTGAGGCATAGCCTTTACAAAAGTAGTGACATTCCATGATAAATGCCCTATACTGAAATCATATGCCCTTAATAGGGTTAAGATGAAAATTCATATACACTATATGTACAAAAGCAAGGAAATTCCCAAATGTGTACACTTTCATTGTCATTAAGAGTATGACTACATATCAAACAAACCATTTCATTATCACATCACTACAGTATAAATCTCTATGCATGAGTGGATGAAGTGTGTGAGGTGCGCTGAAGAAAAATTCCTACAAGTAAAATACATAGCCCTGTTGTGCTCGCATACCCTTAATGACAATAAAAGTGTAAAAATTTGGGAATTTCCTTGCTTTTGTACATTTAGTGTATATGAATTTTCATCTTAACCCTATTAAGCGCATATGATTTCAGTATACTGGCATTTTTCATGGAATATACATAGAAGAAGAATATAACAGTAAGAAGACTTAGTTTCAGTTTTAAAAGAAGAATGTCTTGACAGATATGTCACAGTTTATCAATTTTCGAATGAAATCAAACTAAAAGAAATTGTGGTAGACTAGTATATATTTATAATTAAAATTAAATTATCGTTATCTGATGTTCTCTCACGTCAGTGATGACGACGAAGCAGAAGCGGACCAAAGAACCTAAACCAAGAAGCTTGGTGCCATTCTCGTGACACATTCTATTTACTCCATAAGTGGTTCCCTGACAGATACTACCACTCCGACTCAGAATGGAACTTAGACTAATGGCAACTCCTAAACCTTCCAAATCGGGACGCCGCCAACGAATGCATTTTAACAGAATACCCAACATGCAGCAAAGTACTAGGAGAACAGTACGATGAAATTTATTAGATGAGGCAACAAAATATATTCATGACCATTAAGCTTCACAGGGACGTCATCCCACAGGGAATTTTCAGCATGAAGTCTCATGAAGAGAAATAATGAAATGGTGAAAAGAAAATTAAACAATTTACAATATATATTAATTCATCAACTGTTCAATTTTTGACCTCGTTTCTATATGTTAATTTTTTCTTTTTTCATTTTCCTTTTGTTTTTCTTTTTGTTTTTCACTTTTTTTCCATTTTGTTCTTTATTTCTTTTTCTCTTCTCCCCTTCTTTCCGTTTCTCTTGTTCTTCTTCCGCTTTTGACATTCTCTTTTTATCTCCCTTTTCCCATACTTAATAATAACGTCAATCTTATTTCTTTTTTCTTTATCAAATCGTTGGTGTTTGAAATCTCTAAAACACTCACCATTTGATAAAGAGGTATTCCTCGAAATATATTATGGAACACGGTCAAACACATTATATCGCAGCGGTGAAGTCTTGCATTATCAAGTAAGATTTGCTATAAAAGAATAAAAAAATATATGTTTTAAATATATATTAAAAAATACCTTGTTTTAGTCTTACTTCTCAACGCCTACATATTTCCATTTCTTGCATTTTGATAGCCTTCTAATAGTTCTCTCTCTCTCTCTCTCTCTATCTATCTATCTATCTATCTATATATATAATGGTAATAATCCAGGTAAAAAATATCCACAGGGTGGTAATCCACAGAATTTTAACCGGGTTTATAAAAAGTGCTCAATATCAAAATAGAGCTTAATATATGATAATTTTATTTACACAGACATGTACATATTTGGAGAGAGGTTCTCTCCAAATATGATCTGAGGTTAAGATCGGATTCTAACTCTTCCTGATGAGATCTCAGTTTATAGTAACTGTTGATCGATACATCGACATGCCAGTGTCGCAGATTTGGTACATGTCTGTGTAAATAAAATTATCATACATATATATATATATATATTTATATTGTCTCACTTTACTTTAGTCAGGGGCCCCATTCCTGGGGCTAACTCTTGATCTCTATATAATATACATAAATATTCAAATATTCCATTAAAGTTGCCTTTTATCGCTCAAACGTTCAGTTAGTAAAAAGTTAAAAAATATTTAATTTCTTGTGGCCTCTGTGTCTGACCCGATTCCGGGACAATAATTTATCTCGTCTGGTGGAGTATCCAGCTCAGTGTTGTTACTATAGACAACACAACTTGGAGAAGGTGCAGCGTTCCTCGTACAAGCCAGTGTCGGGTAGCCATACCGAGGTGATCTTATTTGTGTTGCGAATACTATGTTAACTTAAATGTTAAGTCAAGGTTTACTAGTAGGAAAAGTATCCTCATACCAGGTTGTCCTGACAAACCCCTGTACGGAGATACCTTACACACTCGGGGACAGTGTCTAGTATGTATTCAAGTCCTCTCCACTGGGCATTCAAGTTATCTTCTGTAGGCATTCAAGTTCCTTTTCACAGACACACACATATATATGCATATATATATATATATATATATATATATATATATATATATATATATATATATATATATATATATATCTATATATATATATATATATATATATATATATATATATATATATATATATATATTCTTCGGGGAGGGTAGATTCTTGAACCTTATCAACTAGGATCTCATTGGATGTTTTGCTCCACTTTTCAAACTTTGAGTAGTGGTAGCAAAACAATAGCATCTTCTTTTGCGCAACAGTCCATGGTTGGGCTTTTAAGCCTCTTATGTTTCTTTTTGTTTTTGCTGCATTTGATGGAGAAAGGGGGCCAGGATCTTTGGTCTCAAGGCCCGATGGCAGACCCTGGTTGGCCTCTGTCATGGCTGCAGCACCATTTCCAGAAGGAGGAAGGTTCACACCATTGCTTACATCTTCCCGCCTGGTTTATGAACGGGTTGATGGGCCCTTTTTATCCTGGGTGCCGGCCTGCCAGTATTTATTTTGGATTTATTTATACTTTTTATCATTCATTTCCTCATGGTCAACGGCTTCTTAATTCATTATTCCAAGCTGACATCTACTAATGGAGGAGGTGCCCCCGTCTGCAATTCGGGAGACGTGCTGGATTACTTGAGGAGACAGTCACAATTTTTAAGAAATATTTAGTCCGGTTTTACTTCAAGTAAAAAGTATCCTCAAGTCAGAACCTCTAACAAAACCCTGTACAGAGAGACCGAAGACACCCGAGGGTTGTGTCTAGTAGGCATTCAAGTCATCCCCTATATATATATATATATATATATATATATATATATATATATATATATATATATATATATATATATATATATATATATATATATATATATATATGTATGTGTGTGTGTGTGTGTGTGTGTGTGTTGTAAGAAACCACATTAGATTTTTAAAAGATTTCACGATCAGAAAGTTTATTTGATAAGATAAAAAAACAAATATAGTACGTCACTATATAACCATTTTGGGGAACATAAATATAGCGGACGGTGTTTTGTATTTTAGTAGAAGATTGTGAGGTGTTCTTAAGTTTGTATTGTTTTAGAATATCCGTGTAGATTATGTCTGAGTGAGAAAGTAAAACTATTAAAGTGTCCAAATAAAAAATATTACAAAAGTTTAGGAAAAATAATAGCTATAATCTGTACTTAGTTGTGCTTGTATCGACCATCACCCTGGTCGAGATGCGACGGCTTCCTTCCAGGAGAGTAGAGCATCTTTTATCATCGCAGCCCACTTTCGTCGATGTTGACCGTGGCCACACGATATGGATAGCCAATTCCGATTTCATAGTTGAAAACGAACTACATGTAACATTGATAGTGTTTCAACTACCCACCAAAACGTTTGAGCCAAGCAGGTAGAGAAAGGAGGAAAGGGCCTCGTTAATGAGCTCCCCAACCGAGCGGCGAAATGCACGTCCGAACAATCTTATAGAAAGACAGGCGGAAAGGGTCGCATATTCAGTCGTCAACGTAAGTCTTGAATCGGTACTCAGTCGACATAGCGGAAGCGTATAAGACGGCGAAGGCAGTCATTGTAGAAATCTTCAAGCCTATGCAGATCGACCGCTTTCATTGGCCACGTTTTGCAACTATAAACATAAAATACGTTTTTTCTTTAGATCGTTACTGAATAATTTTTATCGACGAATAGAACAATCCTGTGCAATAATTATTGTTTTAAAAAATAAACAAAACAATGAATATTTATTTGGAAAACAAAACAAAAGACTAAAAATATGAAAATATGCCCATGAAGAAGCTTTCAAGGGTTTGTAGCGACATGTACAAAAGAACAAGAAAATCCTTTTTAGTTTTTAGTTTTTCATCAGAATTCAGACATTGCGATGCGAATCCATAAAAGAACGAATGATCGCTACTGAATAATATAACATCATACTTCATGTGCCAACATGAACCTGAAAAATAACTAACGTAGTTGATGATACGGGTCATTCTAACCTACGTCAGAACGGTATATTCAAAAAAATTAGCAGTTAAATGTATATTCAAAAAATAAGCAGTTAAATGTATATTCAAAAAATAAGCAGTTAAATGCATATTACAAAAAATAAGCAGTTAAATGTATATTCAAAAAATAAGCAGTTAAATGTATATTCAAAAAATAAGCAGTTAAATGTATATTAAAAAAATAAGCAGTTAAATGCATATTCAAAGAATAAGCAGTTAAATGTATATTAAAAAAATAAGCAGTAAAATGTATATTAAAAAAATAAGCAGTTAAATGTATATTCAAAAAATAAGCAGTTAAATGTATATTCAAAAAATAAGCAGTTAAATGCATATTCAAACAATAAGCGGTTAAATGTATATTCAAAGAATAAGTAGTTAAACGTATATTAAAAAAATAAGCAGTTAAATGCATATTCAAAACATAAGCAGTTAAATGTATATTCAAAAAATAAGCAGTTAAATGTATATTAAAAAAATAAGCAGTTAAATGTATATTCAAAAAATAAGCAGTTAAATGCATATTCAAAGAATAAGCAGTTAAATGCATATTCAAAGAATAAGCAGTAAAATGTATATTCAAAAAATAAGCAGTAAAATGTATATTCAAAAAATAAGCAGTAAAATGCATATTCAAAAAATAAGCAGTTAAATGTATATTCAAAAAATAAGCAGTAAAATGTATATTCCAAAAATAAGCAGTAAAATGTATATTAAAAAAATAAGCAGTTAAATGTATATTAAAAAAATAAGCAGTTAAATGTATATTAAAAAAATAAGCAGTTAAATGCATATTCAAAAAATACGCAGTTAAATGTATATTCAAAAAATAAGCAGGTAAATGTATATTCAAAAAATAAGCAGTTAAATGTATATTCAAAAAATAAGCAGTTTAATGTATATTAAAAAAATAAGCAGTTAAATGTATATTAAAAAAATAAGCAGTTAAATGCATATTCAAAAAATTCGCAGTTAAATGTATATTCAAAAAATAAGCAGTTTAATGTATATTAAAAAGGAAGCAGTTAAATATATATTCAAAAAATAAGCAGTTAAATGGATATTCAAAAAATAAGCAGTTAAATGTATATTAAAAAAATATGCAGTTAAATGTATATTCAAAAAATAAGCAGTTAAATGTATATTCAAAAAATAAGCAGTTAAATGCATATTCAAACAATAAGCGGTTAAATGTATATTCAAAGAATAAGTAGTTAAACGTATATTAAAAAAATAAGCAGTTAAATGCATATTCAAAACATAAGCAGTTAAATGTATATTCAAAAAATAAGCAGTTAAATGTATATTAAAAAAATAAGCAGTTAAATGTATATTCAAAAAATAAGCAGTTAAATGCATATTCAAAGAATAAGCAGTTAAATGCATATTCAAAGAATAAGCAGTTAAATGTATATTCAAAAAATAAGCAGTAAAATGTATATTCAAAAAATAAGCAGTAAAATGCATATTCGAAAAATAAGCAGTTAAATGTATATTCAAAAAATAAGCAGTAAAATGTATATTCAAAAAATAAGCAGTAAAATGTATATTAAAAAAATAAGCAGTTAAATGTATATTAAAAAAATAAGCAGTTAAATGTATATTAAAAAAATAAGCAGTTAAATGCATATTCAAAAAATACGCAGTTAAATGTATATTCAAAAAATAAGCAGGTAAATGTATATTCAAAAAATAAGCAGTTAAATGTATATTCAAAAAATAAGCAGTTTAATGTATATTAAAAAAATAAGCAGTTAAATGTACATTAAAAAAATAAGCAGTTAAATGCATATTCAAAAAATTCGCAGTTAAATGTATATTCAAAAAATAAGCAGTTTAATGTATATTAAAAAGGAAGCAGTTAAATATATATTCAAAAAATAAGCAGTTAAATGGATATTCAAAAAATAAGCAGTTAAATGTATATTAAAAAAATATGCAGTTAAATGTATATTCAAAAAATAAGCAGTTAAATGTATATTCAAAAAATAAGCAGTTAAATGCATATTCAAACAATAAGCGGTTAAATGTATATTCAAAGAATAAGTAGTTAAACGTATATTAAAAAAATAAGCAGTTAAATGCATATTCAAAACATAAGCAGTTTAATGTATATTCAAAAAATAAGCAGTTAAATGTATATTAAAAAAATAAGCAGTTAAATGTATATTCAAAAAATAAGCAGTTAAATGCATATTCAAAGAATAAGCAGTTAAATGTATATTAAAAAAATAAGCAGTAAAATGTATATTCAAAAAATAAGCAGTTAAATGCATATTAAAAAAATAAGCAGTTAAATGTATATTCAAAAAATAAGCAGTAAAATGTATATTCAAAAAATAAGCAGTAAAATGTATATTCAAAAAATAAGCAGTTAAATGTATATTAAAAAAATAAGCAGTTAAATGTATA
>OY744516.1:4209740-4239740 GCA_963556195.1 Sepiola atlantica | reverse complement strand
ATATATATATATATATATATATATATATATATATGTATATATATATATATATATATATATATATATATATATATCTTTAATGGAAGAGAGAGTGATTGATACAGTATTAAATAAGAATGGAAGCTAAACAACATTCATTGAGAGAGAGTGAAAGTGATAGATACAAAGTTAGTAAAAGATGGGTGTTTTTATGAGTCAATTGCCATTCATATGAGGCTAATTAGAACAATTAAAATAATTATTTTGCAATCATAACAAAGGCTTAAACATTGTATATTTTAGCATGTATAGTGTGTGATTAAAATACATAGAAAAATCCCTTAGAGAAACAAACGTTTATTAAGTCATCTTTAGTATAATAATCGATATTGGATCTTTGCTGTGTTGTAATGGAATGTATTTACTATCATCTTTTTCTTTTTTCTCACATCAACAGCTTAGAGGGCTTATTCCATTATCATATCCCATGTCGCAGAAAACGTATTTCAATTGGGGACGTGTTCGGCCAACACACGGCAGGAGTCACCACCAATTTGTCAATAACGTCTTTGTCAGCGATGACATGTGCGCTGAATGACTTGTAAAAGGGGCTCGAGTTGAGTGCTAAGTATGTCGCTGTGTCCAGTTTGAAATCTTGTGTGTGTGTGGGTGTGTGTGTTCGTGTGTGTGTGTGTGTGTGTGTGTGTGTGTGCGTACGTGTGTGTGTTCCCTCACCCCTGCGAAAAGACAGTAGCTACAAACAGGCGGGTTTCGGACGAAACAAGGAAACGAAGCCGACGCACGCGCGTCTATCAATTACGCCGGCCAATAAAATTCATCACAACACGAGCACGTGACCATTATTAAAGATTGACGGCTTTTTAATTTTTCTTTATTTCATCGTTTCTTGTTATCCTTTCTTTTCATCATCTGCTCAATCTCTCTTTTTTTTCGTTAACTCTTATCTTTCTTACATATTTTCATTCATTTTTGTCCCTTTTTTTTCTTTCTTTTTATTCGTTATTTTGTCTTTTTTGTGCCTGGATTTAATTTTTATTTTGAATTCTGTATTTCCTGTTCGTGTTCCGTTTCCCGCGCTTTTCTTCTGTTTTCATTCATCTTATCATTGACGCATTTTAATTCATTTTACCATTTAGATCTTTTCTCTTTCGAATAAAATATCATCAGTTTACTTCCAATTCTTTCCTCGATCTTATATTTATTTATATATATATATATATATATATAATTTACCCATATAATATATATATAATTTACACACACACACACGTATATATATATATATATATATATATATATATATATATATATATATATATATATAAAATGTGAGAAATGTAAAAAAATAATTTTACATTTTAAATAATAGACGAATTAAAAATTAATAAATGTTGATAACCTCAATTTTTAATATATATATATATATATATATAAATATATATATATAAATATATATATATAAATATATATATACATATATATATAACTATAACTATATATATATATAAATATATATATATATATAAATATATATATATATATAAATATATATATATATATATATATATAAATATATATATATATATAAATATATATATATATATATATATAAATATATATATATATATATAAATATATATATATATATATATAAATATATATATATATATATATATATATATATATATATATATATATATATATGGGTGTGTGTATATATATTTCTCTCTTGCTGTCCCCTCTTTATCTCTGTCTCTCTAGCTCTCTCTCTCTCCCTCTCTCTCTATCTCTCTCACACTCAATATATCTGCATTTATGTATATCTGTTTATTTATCCCACGTCTCTCTCCCCTCTCTCTCTATCTCTCTCTGTCAATTTATTAATCTCTCTATCTATTTATTTATATCTATATTCATCTACGTCTCTATCCTTATCTTTCTCTGTCTATATCTCTCTTCATCTCTCTTCATCTTTCTCCATCTCTCTAATGTCAATTGTTTGTCTTTCATTGTTTTTTAGTCTTTTTATTGTTGTGTCATTTAGATGAATAATTCATTCCTTTTCCTCCAAAATATACCTCCCTTTCCCCTTTTTTCTTTGTGTTTTGCATTTTTTCTCCTTCTCTTACTATGTATTTACCCCTGTTCCTTCTTTCTTTCTTCGTTCCAAGGTTCATATGCTTCTTTTAATCATTTCCCCTCTGAACACCACACGCCCTTTGTATGTTGCTACATTTTATCTTAAATACAAATCTCATTCATTTCACTTTTTTTACTCACTTGCCCTTCTGTCACCAGAAAAAAAAAACACATTCTTCTTATTTTCTTTTGAATTTTATTTAAACGCCTGCTCCTCGACCTTTCTTGACATTGACGGAGAATTCGAGCCGAAACTTCATCGACGAAGCTGCACCCAACGTCACCATCTTGTTGTGCACTCGACAGCCTACCGCCCAACTCCAACTGGTTCTTTGGCAGGTTGCAACCAATGCAGACGCTCAGTGCTCGCTAACAATTTTAACTAGTTTGTTCTTCATCATCATGCCATCTGTTATGGCTCAAGAGCCGCGATTTTCGTCGACATTCAGTGTTGCAACAATATAAATCAGGCTTTCAATTAATATTTGAAACAAAAAAAAGAAAAAGAAAACAATCTTCACTAAACAAGAAGAGACCAAATTCAATATTTATAGCACGTGTGCGTTAAGCTAGTTATAATTGATCTGACGACTATTAAGGTTACGATTTTTTTAATAGTTACCAGGTAGTCACCACCTGGGAAAGGGAACAATATAATTAGACTGGCTGGTTAAGATGATTGTAATTAACCAAATCGGTAAAAGGATGTGTCTTCTTCTTTCGTGTGAATCAGATGATTCTGGTGTTGGCATTAGTTTCCCCGATGTTTTTCTAGTTATAAATCTTCCTGGAAAGACATCGGGTACTTACGGGAAGGACCACGAGAAGGTTGCCAACATCCCTAAGTGAAAGTGGTACTGTGGAACCGAATGGATTCGAACTTAGAACACCTAGGTCTTCAGTCCGTGTCGATATCCACTTAACCACGTCACATCCCAAAGGAGTTGTAATTAACCATATCGTTAAAGAGATTTGTATATTATTAATGGTTAGGATAGTTGTAATTAACCATCTCGTTAAAGAGATTTCTATTATTATAAATGGTAAGGATAGTAATAATTAACCATATCGTTAAGGAGATTTGTATATTATAAATGGTTAGGATAGTTGTAATTAACCATATCGTTGAAGAGATTTGTATATTATAAATGGTTAGGATAGTTGTAATTAACCATATCGTTAAAGAGATGTGTATATTATAAATGGTTAGGATAGTTGTAATTAACCATATCGTTAAAGAGATTTCTATTATTATAAATGGTTAGGATAGTTGTAATTAACCATATCGTTGAAGAGATTTGTATATTATAAATGGTTAGGATAGTTGTAATTAACCATATCGTTAAAGAGATGTGTATATTATAAATGGTTAGGATAGTTGTAATTAACCATATCGTTAAAGAGATTTGTATATTATTAATGGTTAGGATAATTGTAATTAACCATATCGTTAAAATGATGTGTATATTATAAAAGGTTAGGATAGTTGTAATTAACCATATCGTTAAAGAGATTTGTATATTATTAATGGTTAGGATAGTTGTAATTAACCATATCGTTAAAGAGATTTGTATATTATAAATTGTTAGGATAGTTGTAATTAACCATATCGGTAAAGAGATTTGTATATTATAAATGGTTAGGATAGTTGTAATTAACCATATCGTTAAAGAGATTTGTATATTATAAATGGTTAGGATAGTTGTAATTAACCATCTCGTTAAAGAGATTTCTATTATTATAAATGGTAAAGATAGTAATAATTAACCATATCGTTAAGGAGATTTGTATATTATAAATGGTTAGGATAGTTGTAATTAACCATATCCTTAAAGTGATTTGTATATTATTAATGGTTAGGATAATTGTAATTAACCATATCGTTAAAGAGATGTGTATATTATAAATGGTTAGGATAGTTGTAATTAACCATATCGTTAAAGGGATGTGTATATTATAAATGGTTAGGATAGTTGTAATTAACCATATCGTTAAAGAGATTTGTATATTATAAATGTTTAGGATAGTTGTAATTAACCATATCGTTAAAGAGATTTGTATATTATAAATGGTTAGAATAGTTGTAATTAACCATATCGTTAAAGAGATTTGTATATTATAAATGGTTAGGATAGTTGTAATTAACCATATTGTTAAAGAGATGTGTATATTATAAATGGTTAGAATAGTTGTAATTAACCATATCGGTAAAGAGATTTGTATATTATAAATGGTTAGGATAGTTGTAATTAACCATATCGTTAAAGAGATTTGTATATTATAAATGGTTAGGATAGTTGTAATTAACCATCTCGTTAAAGAGATTTCTATTATTATAAATGGTAAAGATAGTAATAATTAACCATATCGTTAAGGCGATTTGTATATTATAAATGGTTAGGATAGTTGTAATTAACCATATCCTTAAAGTGATTTGTATATTATTAATGGTTAGGATAATGTTAATTAACCATATCGTTAAAGAGATGTGTATATTATAAATGGTTAGGATAGTTGTAATTAACCATATCGTTAAAGGGATGTGTATATTATAAATGGTTAGGATAGTTGTAATTAACCATATCGTTAAAGAGATTTGTATATTATAAATGTTTAGGATAGTTGTAATTAACCATATCGTTAAAGAGATTTGTATATTATAAATGGTTAGGATAGTTGTAATTAACCATATCGTTAAAGAGATTTGTATATTATAAATGGTTAGGATAGTTGTAATTAACCATATTGTTAAAGAGATGTGTATATTATAAATGGTTAGAATAGTTATAATTTACCATATCGTTAAAAAAATGTGTATATTATAAATGGTTAGGATAGTTGTAATTAACCATATCGTTAAAGGGATTTGTATATTATAAATAGTTAGAATAGTTGTAATTAACCATATCGTTAAAGAGATTTGTATATTATAAATGGTTAGGATAGTTGTAATTAACCATATCGTTAAAGAGATTTGTATATTATAAATGGTTATGATAGTTGTAATTAACCATATCGTTAAAGAGATTTGTATATTATTAATGGTTAGGATAATTGTAATTAACCATATCGTTAAAGAGATTTGTATATCATAAATGGTTAGGATAGGTGTAATTAACCATATCGTTAAAGAGATTTGTATATTATAAATGGTTAGAATAGTTGTGATTAACCATATCGTTAAAGAGATTTGTATATTATAAATGGTTAGAATAGTTGTGATTAACCATATCGTTAAAGAGATTTGTATATTATAAATGGTTAGAATAGTTGTAATTAACCGTATCGTTAAAGAGATGTGTATATTATAAATGGTTATGATAATTGTAATTAACCATATCGTTAAAGAGATTTGTATATTATTAATGGTTAGGATAATTGTAATTAACCATATCGTTAAAGAGATGTGTATATTATAAATGGTTAGGATAGTTGTAATTAACCATATCGTTAAAGAAATTTGTATATTATAAATGGTTAGGATAGTTGTAATTAACCATATCGTTAAAGAGATTTGTATATTATAAATGGTTAGGATAGTTGTAATTAACCATATCGTTAAAGAGATTTGTATATTATAAATGGTTAGTATAGTTGTAATTAACCATATCGTTAAAGAGATTTGTATATTATAAATGGTTATGATAATTGTAATTAACCATATCGTTAAAGAGATTTGTATATTATTAATGGTTAGGATAATTGTAATTAACCATATCGTTAAAGAGATGTTTATATTATAAATGGTTAGGATAGTTGTAATTAACCATATCGTTAAAGAGATTTGTATATTATAAATGGTTAGAATAGTTGTGATTAACTATATCGTTAAAGAGATGTGTATATTATAAATGGTTAGGATAGTTGTAATTAACCATATCGTTAAAGAGATTTGTATATTATAAATGGTTAGGATAGTTGTAATTAACCATATCGTTAAAGAGATGTGTATATTATAAATGGTTAGGATTGTTGTAATTAACCATATTGTTAAAGAGATGTGTATATTATAAATGGTTAGGATAGTTGTAATTAACCATATCGTTAAAGAGATTTGTATATTATAAATGGTTAGGATAGTTGTAATTAACCATATTGTTAAAGAGATTTGTATATTATAAATGGTTTGGATAGTTGTAATTAGCCCCTATAAATGTGGCCCCTATCACAGTAGCCCCGTACGGGTCAGTGGCCATATACTTTGTTTGAAGTGAATAAATGTGACATAAAAGATCGTTAAAGAGAGTCCTATCAAATTCTCAATGGTTAGGATAGCTGTAATTAACCACATTCGTAGGTTTGTATAATATTAATAAATGGTTATGATATTTATAAATAACCGAATGTTTGTAATCACAAGATGATAGTTAACAAACATGTCAAACATACGGCACTCGGACAGCATGTGGCCCTTTGCAAGCATATTTACGCCCCACATGAAAGGTAATGCATTTCATTATTCAATGACCAACATTGCAATTTTTATTATTTAAGCCGGATTGTCGTGTGTCGTTCACAAAAAACGTGTGTTTTTTGTGTTCTAAACGTTTTGTTACACTTAAAAACGGTACATCACATGTTATCGAGTTCAAAATGTATTTGTTGCGGTTACATACGAATCTTTAAAATTTTCACATTTTCGTTACTTTGTAGTCGTGGATGGAGCTACGTCATTCGCGTGCATAGTTTTATGTTTTGAGGCGACAGAGAGATGTCGTATTAATTTTTATTTGACGACATCAATACGTCAGGTGCAGCCCGCATAAAGACACAAATGGATCGATATGGTCCTCCAGGGGGCTTGAGTATGAGATGTCTGGTGTATAAATCTAACACAAATCGATATTTTAACGGGTAGACTTTTTTCTAATAAGGTTATATATTTTTGGAACAAGTAAGATCATGAATTGTGTAGAATATTCTATCGTAGAATATTCCGATTTCATTTTGGGGAATTATCGGATGCATATTAAGAAAGCAATGGGTACATGAAGACTAGAACTGACAGCTGGGGGGGGGCAACATCTAACTGAGATAAAAATGCAGATAGGCATTTTCCAAGGAGACTCCTTTTCACCACTACTATTTATCATAATTATGATGCCACTTAACTACAGGAAATATGATGCCGAATACAAGTTTATAGACACAGAACAAAGAATAAAGCAGCTGATGTACTTGGACGACCTGATGTTATTTGTAACACGCAAAGACGAACGGGAACAACTGATAGATACGGCCAGAATCTTCAGTCAGGACATTCAAATAGAATTTGGAATGGAAAAGTGGGCACTGTTGGAGATTAAAAGGGGAAAACTGACGACAATAGAAGGCATGGAGCTACCCAAGCAAGAGGAGATGAAGGCGAAAGTCGAACAAGCTAGCTATACATATTTTGAAGTTCTGGAAGCAGACATCATCAAAGAGAAGATGAAAAAAGAATACATTAGAAAGAACAATGAAACTCTTAGAAACGATATTATATAGCAGAAACATAGTAAAAGGAATAAACACCTGGGCAGTATCACTAATAAAATACGTTAGACTATTCATAGGTTGGACTAAACAAGGACTCAGGACCATTGCCAGATAACTAGAAAATAAATGACCATACACAACGCACTACACCCAAAAGACGATACGGACAGACTCTACGTGAAATGAAACGAAGTAAGAAGGAGAACTGGTAAGTATAGAAAACTGTGTGGAAGACACAAAAAAGCTGGAGCAATACATGGCCTAGAACACAGACAGGCTAATCACTGCAGCAAGACACAGCGTCCCAATCAAATACTCGGGAAGACGCGAAACCAGAAACAAAAAAACAAGAAAAGAAAAGTGGGAATAACAAACTACATGGACGTTTCATAAAATGACCAGAGGAGAAACCAACGAACATTCCTGGGCATGGCTGGGAAAAGGACACCTGAACGGAGAAACGGGGATCTTCGCTTACAGCTGCATAGAATAAGGCGATTAAGGTTAATTAAAAGTAAAATAGATAAACACCAAGAAAACAGTAAATGCAGATTATGTGGACAAAGAGACGAAACAGTAAATCACATAAAAAGTGAATGCAGCAAACGTGCCTTAAATAATACGAACACAGACACGATAGCATGGGAACGCGGTACACTGGGAACTTTGCAAACGACTGCATTTCGAACACATTGACAAATGCTACAAACATAAACCAGAGACCGAACTAGAAAATGAAAATCACAACATCCTTTGAGACATGGAGGTGCAAACAAGTAAACTCATACAAGCAAGGAGACCGGATGTCAACAAGATGAGAAAATCCTGCCAAATCGTAGATTTTGCCGTTCCAGCAGTCCACAAAATGAAGATCAACGAGACGGAAAAACGAAGCAAATACGCGGAACTTGCCAGAGAATTGAAAGGGATATAGAACACGAATAAAAGCAATATACTACCAATAATCGTAGGAACACTAGAAGCAATCCGAAATAGTCCTTGAAAAAAGACCGAGAATAATTGGAATCAAAGGAATAACTGAGACCATCCAAAGGACGACAATGATGAAATCAGCTGCAGTCTTAAGGAAAATCATCGACTGTGGAAACAAACCAGTCTAGGCTACGAACAGTAGCCAGTCCCATAACAGCTATAATAGGAAGAAAACAAAACCACAGGAAGAACACCACAACACGAACCTAAAGAAACAGTAACTGCAAATATATACTCATAAGCTGCCAACTCAAAATATAATTTCTCCAGTCTCGGCTGATAACACACAAAATATTCGTGAAGGGTCAAAGAGGATGCGAAGACACAGGAGGGAGTGCACTAACTGGACCTCAACTGGAAGAGTGCGGAAAGTTCTGAGACCTTGGGGAGGTTTATTGCCGCCCAAATTCCAGAGAATACCAATGGTCGTTACCAGCTAGGAATTAATAGTGAACGGTTGTTGCGATACCAGAAAGTCATTTGCAATGGTTATCGATAAGGGGTGGAGAGTACTAGACATCTGGGGAGACTTGTTGTCACTCAAACTCCAGGGAACACCACCGGTGATCATCAGTGAGCAATCGCTGATGATGAACCGTGTAAGAACTCCTAATGAATACAAATAATAACAATACTACTACTACTACTACTACT
This sequence comes from Sepiola atlantica, assembly GCA_963556195.1. NCBI lineage: Eukaryota > Metazoa > Mollusca > Cephalopoda > Sepiida > Sepiolidae > Sepiola > Sepiola atlantica. The sequence goes on along the minus strand of OY744516.1, from coordinate 4,230,476 downwards.
ACTACTACTACTACTACTACTACTAATAATAATAATAATAATAATAACAATCTATATATTAATACGTCTGTATACTCATTCATTCGTTTTATGTGACGCGATTAGTAATACAGAAATATTAATATAAGTAGCAAGAGCTACAGCCGGTATCAAAGACACAACTTTGAGATATATACTTATCAAAGATTTCTATGTACATTCATATTTAAGATGATTTTTCTTTTTAAATTGCTAATCATGTTCACGAAATTTATTGAATAGTATTAGAGGTTGACAGCTGCCCGGAACCAGTTTGCCTTGTCAGAGGGGCTGGTAAACCACCCGATAGTCTGACGGTGTTTCCCTTTGCAAACGGCGAGTCACGTGGGATGCAACTTGTTTTTACAGTTTTGCGCCTTCGTCAGTGACAGAATCAGCAACACAATCTGGAGACGCAGCAACGCCAGCAGAGAACCGCAAACAATCAAAATATGCCGGTATTTTCAACAGATGTTTGTTCAATTCGATCGCCTTGGAGATGAGTGGAGCGATAGGCCCCACTACGTATGACTTTCTCTACAACCTCGGTGGGTTAATGACGGGCCACACCGGGAACCATCGTGAATTGACTTGGCTTTACGAACACCCCCGCATCGCCAATATTCGTGAAAACGCCTCGAGCCTACTCTCGGCCTGTCAAACCAGCTAGACATACGATGAAATTTCCTAATATTTGAATATTGGTTTTGAAAAAAGGACATTTTATTAATCATCAATTGTTTTTTATTTATTGAAAACCTATTGGCAAGAAATGATGCTTACTCTACTTGTATACTGCTGTCTCAATCTAAATACACGGTTCAATGTATATTTTTAAATTCTAGTCGATATCGCCGAAGATACGCTATAGATCTCTGCTCGGATTCCCGGAAGCACTGTGTCGATGAAACGTAAGATTCGCATCTAAAACATCTTCGTCTACACATATTAAAATATATTCGGTTTGACAAATGTTCGTCTGTTTTTTGAATGTCATCTTTCCGGCCTACTAGAGATCGTTTTATATTCCAATTCTTCAAATGCTGTAGTTGTTGTGGCAAGTATGTTGACGTCAGTGTGTAATAGGCTTCTGGGCTAAAGCGTGCTTAAATGTGTGCTCACAATGGAAGATAACAGAGCGCATTACCGATATCTGATGTATTTTTACTACCAAAAAGGAAAAAAAGCTACATGAACCTGAATAAAGATATATCATGTGTATGGGGAGAATACTGTTAAAGGACAGGTGTGCCAGAAATGGTTCGATCCCGATTCCGAAAAGGAACATTTTCAGTGAGAGATGCTCCCTTCTCTGGTTGGCCAAAAAGAATCCACAGTGATCAAGTGAAAGACGTAGTTAAACAAGATTGCAGTTTGACAACCAGACAAATCGCAGACATTCTCAAGATTTCAAAATGATACTATACACCAAGACTAGATTATATTGAAGGTTATCAAAGTTCAGATCAGAATTTACCACATGGCCTCTTTATATTAACATTCAATTTTTTATCACTTAATAAATACTTCATATAAACATTCAATTGGTTATCCCTTAATAAATACTTCATATAAACATTCAATTGGTTATCACTTAATAAATACTTTATATTAACATTCAATTAGTTTTCAATTAATAAATACTTTATATAAACATTCAATTATTTATCCCTTAATAAATACTTTATATTAACATTCAATTATTTATCACTTAATAAATATTTTATATTTACATTCAATTAGTTTTCAATTAATAAATACTTTATATTAACATTCAATTATTTATCGCTTAATAAATACTTTATATTTACATTCAATTAGTTTTCAATTAATAAATACTTTATATAAACATTCAATTATTTATCCTTTGATAAATACTTTATATTAACATTCAATTATTTATCGCTTAATAAATACTTTACAATAAACATTCAATTAGTTTTTGATTGATAAATACTTTATATCAACATTCAATTATTTATCACTTAATAAATACTTTATATTAACATTCAATTATTTATCACTTAATAAATACTTCATATAAACATTCAATTATTTATCACTTAATAAATACTTTGTATAAACATTCAATTATTTATCACTTAATAAATACTTTATATTAACATTCAATTATTTATCACTTAATAAATACTTCATATAAAAATTCAATTAGTTTTCAATTAATAAATACTTTATATAAACATTCAATTATTTATCCCTTGATAAATACTTTATATTAACATTCAATTATTTATCACTTAATAAATACTTTATATAAACATTCAATTATTTATCACTTAATAATACTTCATATAAACATTCAATTGGTTATCACTTAATAAATACTTCATATAAACATTCAATTAGTTATCACTTAATAAATACTTTATATTAACATTCAATTATTTATCAATTAATTAATACTTTATATTAACATTCAATTATTTATCAATTAATTAATACTGAAAAAATCATTAAGATTAGATATTTATCTTATTTTTGGTGAATTTATTTTCTCACTCAGGCGTGTTTATGTTTTGATTTAAAAACTGTTACTTTCACTTTCATTGCGTGTGCTTATTCTTTTAAACATTAAATTTGAATTTGAATTCATATACCGGTTCAACTGAACTCAAACCTGACTCTACTGATGAATATTTAATTTTTTTTGATTTAAAATAGTTGTTGAGACATAAATACGTAGGAATACAAGACGTTAACCGACTTGGAGAATGTTTGTTTGTACACGATTCGCAAAGATATAATCCAATTGTATTTGAAAACGTACGCGTGATCAACTGGGCGATTTTCATTCGCTCTCACATCTACCCGTTGCTAATGAGTGAGGGTCATGGTTTATGAAACCAGTTATGGCAAGCGGCGTGTAATCAATAGAGCTAATTTATAAAATTAAGATGACCAATTAATATGGATAATATAATTAATTTAATGAATTAAACTTCAGTTGATTAGCTATGAGAAAGCCCCGACAACTCGGGAGCGAATTTTGAGTGGCTAAGATCATGTAAATTAGCGAATTAGACGAGACACGATTTGTATTTGATCCGCCAGTTTGATTAAACCTGCAAGACTACAAGACATATTCCGAAACAGAATTCAGTAGAGTTAAATGATATTTCCCGCGCTTTTATTCGCTTCGTTTGTATCACGCGACGAGACAAACACGTGCCCCGTTTAGTCACAACCACTACCACTAGTTATTCTACTAGTGGAAACCCCAGAAAAATGTGACATATTTGCACTCACTAGGAGTTATCACACAAGTCACTGTCAGTGATTGCTCACCGATAACAGCTAGTTGTGTTCCCTGGAGTCTGAGTGACAGCAAACATTTCCAGGTTTTTAGTACCCTCCACTTCTTTTCGATAACCACCGCAAATGACCCTGCGTTATCGCAACAGACGCCTACCATTTATTTTCCGCTAATAACGACCATTGATATTCTCTGGGATTTTGGCGGAAAATACGCCTCCCGAAGGTTTCAGTACTCTCCGTACTCTTCCAGTGGAAGTCTGGTTAATATTCTCCCTCCTTAGTCTTATGACCATCATAGACCCTTCCCGACTATTTTGTGTCTTATCAGCCAAGGCTAGTGGCATCACTTTTTTTTTGTTTGGGGTGGGTAGTTTATTAGATTTCTTGCAATTTCCGTTCCATTAGTTGGTGTCGTTGTCTTATTTCCGTGGTTTTGTATTCTTCCTATTGTAGCTTTTATTTGATTAGTTACCGTTTGTTTCTTATGCGTGGTTGTTTCCGCATTCGAGGATTTTCCTTAAGACTGCAGCTGTTTTGATCATTGCCGTCATTTGTATTGTCTCAGTGATCCCTTTGATTCCAATTTCTCCCAGACGTTTTTCCAATTTTGGGGGGATTGTTCCTAGTGTTCCTACGATTATTGGTATTATATTGACTTTCTTCATGTTCCATATCCCTTTCAGTGGTCTGTCAAATTCCGTGTATTTGCTTCGTTTTTCTGTGTCCCTGATCTTCACTATGTGTTCTGCTGGAATGACTCAATCTACGATTTGGCCGTTTTTTCCCTTTTTGTTGACTATTATGACATCCGGTCTTCTAGCTTGTATCAGTTGATCTATTTGCACCTCATGTCCCAGAGGATTTTGTTATTTTGATTGTCCATTACTTTCTCCGACTTATGTTTGAATTATTTGTTCACGTGTTCGAAATGTAGTCGCTTGCATAGTTCCCAGTGTTCTGCTATCCCCACACATTCGTGCCTGTTCTTGTACTATTTTGGGATTAGTTTGCTTCGTTTCTTATCATGTGATTTACTGTTTGGTTTCTTTGTCTAATCAATCTACATTTACTGTTTTCCTCCGGTTAATCTATTTTAGCTTAAATGTAGTTATTCCATCATCATCATCATCATCATCATCATCATCATCATCATCATCATCGTCGTCGTCGTCGTCGTCGTCGTCGTCGTCGTCGTCGTCACCACCACCACCACCACCACCACCACCACCACCACCACCACCACCACCATCATCATCATCATCATCATCATCATCATCATCATCATCATCATCATCATCATCATCATCATCATCATCATCATTATTATTATTATTATTATTATTTCATAGTAGTCTCAACTTTTTGATGTTTTAAGTTGGAGGTTTCTTGTTTTGAACATCAAGTCAATTCCCTTGACTTTAGACAATCAATATGTACCTTAACACTTTCTCTGTTCCTACCAGGCGAGCCTTTTGCAAAATTGGAAAAAAGATTGTCTCGTCAATCTGTTTAAGCCATTTATGGTGGCTTTTCGTTAAAGTTCCAACCGTTCCAATTACAACGGGAATCACCTTTACTTCTTGATATTTCCATAGTTTAATTAATTCCCATTTTAGATCTTGATATTTATTTTTCGTGTTTTTCTCCTGCACTCTCGTATCGAAGGGGCAGGCTATATCAATGATTAAGCAAGTTCTCTTGTGTTTGTTTAGAAAGATTAAGTCGGATTTTGAATGTTTAAGAACCTTATCAGTTTGTATGCTCATGCCCCAAAGAAGTTTGACATTGTCGTTCTCCTGTACCACTTCTGGCTTATGATCATACCACTTCTCATTGTGGTCCAATTAATAAAGTTTGCATATATTCCAGTGTAGTACCTGAGCGATTTTTTCGTGTCTCCATTTTTATACTTGTGTTATGCAAGCATATGCCATTCAGATACAATATGCGATAAGGGTTCTTCCCTTTATTACACAATCAGCACATCGGTGATTCTGAAGTTTTGTCAATGTGATGTTTGATGGACTTAGTGCGTGTGGCTTGTTCCTGAGCTGACATTAAGGTGTTCTCAGTAGATCTTTTGAGATCACCCTTGACCAACCAATTCTAGCTGTCATTATCTCTAAATGCAGTATTCTTAAAGAATACGCTGTGTAGTTATTTTCCAAATAATTTTAGCCCTCTTATTTGTAACTTTTGATTCATTTTCACCCTAGTTCTTAGTATTTTCTCTTTTTTCACTTCACAAAGAAAACTCACATTACTTTCAGAAATATATTTATATAGTCAAACTTCTTCTGTATTCACAACAGCTTCAATATTAAGTAGACCTCAACCACTTTCCTTTCTAAGTAGATGTAGAATATCGGTCACCAGTATTTTTTAAAATATTAGACAGACTGGCGAGGTTTTCCAAGGTGTTGGGTGGCATTTCTCAATTAAGCAACGAGTGAACAGCTTTGTAAGATCAGGAATTAGTTCAGGTTATAGTTTTTTTAATCTTGATGATTGTGATGTTGGCAGGACCAGTTGCTTTGCTGGCATCAAAGTTTTGGATAAGTTTGGTAACATCCCGGACAAATATGTTGATGTTGCTTCATGTGTTTACAGTCATGTGGGGAATTCAGGATGTAGGTGGCCCTAATCGGAAAGGGTGGAATTTGATGCAAAGTTCCTTGCAAAAAGTAGGGATTTGTCAAACGCTGAGTAAACCCCCTCTGGTCTATTGATGATGGTTGGAATAGAGGATACGCTTTTGTTCATGCTCCTGTTTGTAAAACGCCAGAACACGTGGTAACCAAGATTCTACTAAACCACTATGGATTGAATAGATTGGGCGTACGTTTCCTTTGTGTTTTTTATAACCCCTTTAAAGTTATAACTGGCAGCCGTAAAGGCAGCTTTAGTTTCGAGAGCATCTATTTTGTTGAAAGGCATTAGAAATTGTGTTTTTTCGTGAGCGATGGCAGCGGCACATTCATGGCTAGGAGTTTGTTTTTTGTTGGAATTTCCAGCGGTTAGTAACTCAGTTAAATCGGATGCGATACAGAACAATTTCTTTTTAAACATGGGATGTAGGGCACTCAGGTATCGATACATTATGCGATGAACAGTGACGTCAAAGGACTTGTTGCACTTTGTTCAGATATTGATTGAGACTACTGAGTGATCGGAAGATCTCAGTGAGGACAGGACATCCGATGAGCATAGTTCAGAACAAGTAGTTAAGAAAAGATCAGGAAGACTTGCAAAATGTCCGGGAAGGCGGGTTGGTTTGTCAACAATCTGGGTTAGATCATAAGCAAGGAAAATCGTGACAAAACTGCCGTTTGTCGTCAGCCTTATTTGAATAAACTAGCCGTTCAAAATTGTGGACATTAAAGTCACAACAGACGTGGATTCTAGCAAAAGGGTGAGCAGATAGGATCTTGTCGATTTTGTCAGAAATGTGCTCAATGACACTAATCATGTCGAGGAGAGCAAATATGAAAGCGGTGCTGTGCGTGAGAGCAAAACTGAAAAACATATAAGACGAATTATGGTCTTCTTAGGAAGTGTCCCTACCACAAAAAAAAACAGCCTTGATAAAAGCAAATATTCCATGACCATGGCGATCACAAAGTTACCACAAACGTAGCTTGATTGTCAACTGTCTTGTAACTTTTAACAACTTTGATATCCACTAGTTGTTGCGTAAAAGACGCGGAAACCCTCGAGTCTTGGTTTGTCTGAATAGAAAACTCATCTATTTTGTTTGTCTGATCAGGACATTCGCTTTTTGTGACATCATCGACTCTGAAACTATGTTTTAATCGGTGATGTCACAGAACGATTACATCATAGATCATCAACTCTACAAGATAACAAACAGATAAAAAAAATGCATAGAGTTTTAGTAGTGAGGAGTCTGGACGGGTCCTCTACCAAACGACCCGTGACGCGAAGGGTCAAAGTTCATATAGATAAAACGTCATAAACAATGTTTTCTCCAACTAAGATTAACAGAATTATTGTATATATATATATATATATATATATATATATATATATATATATATATATGTAATGAAATAGAACATTTAAAAAATAATAAAATCATAGGAGAATAGAAAAACAAACAACAGATTGACCGAATTTGTTCCGGTATACGAACGCTTTCAGAACCTTTTTTGTAAGAAGGCGAACCGGTCAATCGTTAGTTTGTTTTTCTTCCTCCTGTGTTTAGTTTTTTTCTTATTTTGTGTTCCACTACATCTTACTTCATGACATATCGTGTATCCTAATTTTATCCTAATACATATATATATATATATATATATATATATATATATATATATATATATATATATATATATATATATATATACATACATGTATACATATATATATATATATATATATATATATATACATACATATATATTGATATATATATATATATATATATATATATATATTTATACTGTCTTTTTTAGTCTGAAGAGGTTGACTCTCTGTAAAGAGTACAACCGAAACGTGTATGCACATATGTAACCAATAATGTTTGTATAAATAAAAATTTATGCTAAACTATATATATATATATATATATATATATATATATATATATATATATATATATATATATATATAGTTAAGTATAATATATGCACGATAAGTCATGAAAATGAAATGCCGTGGTAGACATAATGCGTGAAAAAAGAGACAAACACAAAAACAGGTTAAAATGCAGGAGTAAAACAAAAACAAGAGAGTTGACCGGTTTCGTTCGTATTAACGATCGTCTTCAGAAAAAGTGAAAATTTGGAAACAATTTTATTTTGAAGGCAAACACATGGGAGAAGGAAAAAGTTATCCGATTGGACCATATGAGAAGACTTTTAGCGACATTAAAGTATAATTTGGCAAGTAGGTGATATATTCTTCATTTTTTTCTTATTCTTTTTTCATTTTTATTTATTTTCTTTTTCTTTTTCCATGTTCGCACCTACCGGGCTAGTATAGGAGAGGCGGTAGTCGGAGAAAGTTAAGGCGATAGGAGGGAAGAAGACAGAGTAACTAGCCAGGATAAGCATACATAAAGTTGAATATATATATATATATATATATATATATATATATATATATATATATAATCATGCATACAATTATGTATGCAAATATATATAAGTATAAATAAACATAACCCAACCTATCAACACATAGGAGCAGGCATGAAATTGATACACCGAACGTAAGCCCCAATAATAAACCGGAAAATATCAAATATAAGTTTGCTTATTCGTCTCATTGTAAGTTTTATAAATCTTAAATTGTCAGTCTAGAAAAATCTACTTCACAATCCAAACAACATAAATAATATCATATTATAAGAGAGTTGGGTAAGCCGGCCTATATTTCTCCATGGATTTTAAAAAAGTATATGATGATATGAAATACATGTAAGAAAAATATTTAGTACTGAACTTAGAAAGATAACTGATATTCTTACTAACAATGGTTTTTCTGAGCGTCTAATTTCCAAATGTATTGATCGAAAACTTGCGAAATTTAATGCCAACATTTTTTTAGTCCACCCAAATGTCCCGTTTATTTGAAACTTCCTTTTATTGGTTCAATCAATAAAGGTTTTTCGGATAAAATTTCATCTGTTGTATATCGTTGATTTTATGCATTACAGACCCGTGTGGTGTTTGGCACCAGAACTGCCTTCCCAGCCTTTCAGAAAGATGTACTTCCAACACTACAGAAAAGTTTGATTATATTTAAATTCAAATGTCAGTGTGAAGCTGACTATGTTGGTCGTACTCTTCAGCGCTTAGAAGTCAGAGTGGCCCAACATATTCCTGCATATTACGTCAAGAGGGGTATATCGACGGACGCATCCGGGTCTCTACAAAGAACATCCGGGCGTTTACAGAGTACATCCGGGCGCTCACAAGTCCACGAGTCATCCATTGGGCAGCACTTGTATGATAATAAAAAGTGCGGTGAGGCGTACTCCAATGGATGTTTTCGCATTGTAGAAAAAGCCCGTTACAAACACCATCTCAAGGTGTTGGAGGCCGTGAGTGTTACCATGCGAAAGCCATCGTTTTGTAGGCAAAATTAGTTGTCTCACAAATTGGACTTATTTAGAGACTTCTAAAAAATACTTTGCCTGTTACGTCGATATATTCCTTTTCTGGTTTATAATAGCGATATTTAATCTCCCTGTTTTTTTTCTCTCCACGTTACTCGTTTCACCGTTTTTAAGCGATATTCGCCGACATTTCCCTTGAAAATTTGTCGGTTGAAAGGTACTTTGGGATTTAGTTTGTTCATTTTAGTTGAACTTTTAAAATTCTTTTTAAGTTTTTAATCGAATGTCTTCCGACGATTAAATATATTACTATAATTTTCCTCTCTTTTTTTCTTGTGATATTGTCCTCGACTCGCTATGTCTCCGTTCATCCTATTTAAATATATATATAAGCTTCTAAAGAAGCTTTGAGTTATTTTAAACAAAAAGACAAATAAAAAGGAAAATGCAGTTTAAATTCCCAGAGAAGCTAGCTAAATCCAAAATAGTGCAGACTTAACATTCGTTGGAAAATTCATAAATAAATAAAAATATATAATAGTAAGTAAATAAAAAAAAAAGGGGAATTAAGTATCTAACAATGAAACAAAAACAGGAGACCTTAACGTAAGAATCTAATATTAATACGGGGATCATCAGCTGTTTACCATGTAACTGTTTCGGAGATTTAAAAACAGGACAGTTATATATATTATGTAAATGTTCTTATTTAGCGTGTATTAACTAAGGTATACAATTCATTAGAATGGGACTTATTTGAATTTTCGGTGGACCTATGGTTTCCATTTCAGTTTGTGTGGGGGAGGGTTGGTGTCATCGGGGACCGTCTTAATATTATCAAAATTTGCTGAAATTTTGAGGATATAGATCATTTTTGGTCATTTACCTATGGCTTGAATTTCATTTGAATCTAACAGAAAACAGTTTTCAGTGAAACAGGGATCCCGTGGACCCCTCAGCGTTTAAGTGATATATTTCTAATATAGCCTATGACCTTAAAGCAATTCTGTCTAGCGGTTTAGGTGAACATAAGACACACATATCCGGCGGACACATACACACACAGAGTTACTATTTCATATATCCATATATCTATCTGTCCGGCCATCCCCTTTTCTCGATCATATGCAAAGGCCATATATCAACCGACCGCCGTTTCATCGCAGTTCTTTGTTGTCAGAGCAAAATAGTGATGTTCTTATTAATCAAGGCACGTGTCAGCTGATTCAGTTGCATCAAAGCTTTATCGATTTTATTTGTTTGCAAAAATGGCTATCGAACAATGACGACGGAAAACAGTGTCTGGCCGAGGAGGGACATGTTTATGTGACTGGGCGTGATGTGTGAAGAGTTACCGGTGGGAGAGGGGGTCTGTAAAGACCGGGTAAAATAATTCTTGAGAACTGTCCAGCCAACCAGCCGGGCGGGTCGGGCGAATGAACGACAGACACTAACGTTGTTTGATTAAACATTAAGAAACTCATTGAATTTTCGCGCCTGAATTACTGCCCTATTGAAAAAGAAACAAACCCGAAGTTTAATGGCGTCACCTCATTTCTTACTTTCTTATTTTTTCTTTTCTCCTGAATATATATATTCCCCGGTGTGTCATCTACATTGTAAAAAAAAACACTGTATAAACACCCTCCATTTATGTATAGACAACATGCAAAAGACGAACTGTATAATGTTATCGTTTTAGCGACCATTCTTACCTCCGTGTCTGGCGCATCCATTTCTACGAATCTATGATGTATTAGTGACTAGCAGATCGTGAACGAGATTTCACTTGATTTTAACTTTTTAATCTGCTCGAGATATAGTACGTGACTTACTAAATGTTTTACGCAGACGAACACGCGCGGTCACTTATTGCACAGATACGTCCAGATAACAATCCATCAATGTTACGGCTGATCCGTCGATAAGCCGGGCGCGTGTGGTCACTAAACAGTGTTTATGTCTCAAGACAAACAATTATTTGGTACATCATAAATTCTTTGCTCTTGTAACGGAAAGTTTATGGCCAATACTTATAGTTGCCTTCTGTTCATGGAACTAGTTATACACATTAATATGGATTTCTTGGACTGTTTGTCCTCGTGCCTTCCTGATTTATACCCCTGGGAGCTCACCCTGACAAAGGGTACACATTCGGCATGAGGACGACATGGGAGAGAGTTTTCTATGCAGATTTGGTCCATCGGCTGGTGGCGCTTAATTTTACTAAACGTTTTTCTGTACTGATGAGTCACTCGAGCATCAGGGTTAATGAGTGTCAGGGTGACGTTGAGATCACACATTGCGGACTTGATATGATGGTTGAAACTGGGTAGAATTTACGATAATAGTTTGACAAGAATGTGTTAACATTGAACTTGAAAATGACCATGTTGTAGTCAGGTGGGAAGTAGAATTGTAGTGTGTTCGATAGTTCTTGGAAAGTAACTGTTCCGATGGAAATTCCGTTTAGCGCCAGGTACACAGAGGAAGAAAGGAACATTATTTACATTAGTTGTAGCTAGACGAATTTTAGCTGTAAATATTTTACATGGGACAAAATGTTTGAGTTCAGTCGAGTATTTACCATGAAAACAACGATTGAGTAGAGAAAGACTAATAACTTGGCTTCTGTGAGAAAGGAGCTGTAGAGAAGAGAAAAGATCACCCTCAACTATTTTCTGTTCTATACCTACTCTTTTCTACCGTTAAAACATTTAGTTCGTAATGTAGGTCAACTGTCAACGAAGAATCAGATTGTAATTCGAATAAACATTCCGTGAAAAAAAAAAACCGGATTTGAAGACTTGTGTTATTAAATTTATTACAAATAAACATTGTAAACAATAAAAATAACGAAAATATTTTGCGCATTCTTTTAAATGTTGTTTCATTACTTATTTTTAAACTTATATTTACCTCAAACAAGGCACATTGTAACTGAGACACAGGGGGGCTACATTGAATAAGGGTCAGATTAATAAAGGCATCCTAAGTGGGGAGTGGTACATTACGATCTAAATAAGAAACTTGTATATCTTTAATTGCCTACCGTCTTCATTTTAATTCGGAAATATGTCTTATTATACCCATAGTTGAAGATCCGTGACCACCTTTAGAGCGAAATAAAACCCTGAAAGTGTGAATAAAAAAAAAACAACACCATACAATTCTCGATAGAAAATTAAACTAAAAAGTCGAAAATAAAAAGGCAAAAGGATATTAAATGTTTGAAGAGGTGCCGAAAAATATTTACTGTCTAATTTCCCGACGCATTAGTTAGTGAATAAATTAAAAAGTCTATAACAACTGAAAGGTAACGTCTATATCAGCAGAGCGAGGAACTAAAACCTTCTGAATTTTAGTTTGGTCAACACGATAATTGTTTGTCATCCATTGATGTTTCTTGTCTCACAGTTATGCTTTCTTTGTAGATAGTTCACATATGCGCGTAATAATAGTTTCTCGTTTACACATCGAAAATTAGCACATTGCGAATAAAAAAAAAACTTTGCTATTTACGTTTGTGAATGAGTTTTATATACCGCATAATCACGTTGACCCACCGGTTCCCGTTAGATCACCGAAGTTAAGCGACGTTGAGCCTTGTCAGTACTAAAAGGGTGGCCATTTTGGAATACCAGGTGCTGTATGTTCTCTCTGTTTATCTCGGTATTATTTTCAGTCTTTGTGGACTTCTCGTTGTCACTGGAATGAAGCAGTACTAGTTCAGGAGTTAGGGTTAGGGTTGACAACTAAGCAACCCTTTCCTCACAATTACACAGGTATCAAAGTGTAGTATCTGTTCCGATGGATACTGCACCCCATAGACTGGTATTGTCTTGGCCTTCGGGGCTTGATTTACGCCAGTCTATGGGTCTGTCCTGTGCAGTTCTAGGAGGTGCACCCTCCCAGGCTTCGCCTCCCCTCTTTGGGGAGGAGTAAGGTTATTGCTTACTGCCTGAGGCGCCCCTACCGGGGAATGCCGACGTGGCTGCCCAGGCAATTTTTTATGGCCAGAGTGCTCACTTTCTCGGGCGCTGGCTTTTCAAACCCCTTTTCCCGACCCGACCTCGGGTCACATCTTACTTGTGGGAGTAAGATAAAACTGGCCTTGTGCCTAACTCCTGGAGAGGAGTAAATAAATACACAGGCAGCCACCCTTACAGGGGGTATCCAGTGTCTCTCAAGATAGAACGGAGGCCATGATAAGTTTTATAAGTAACAATTTCGGTAGAAATACACAGACGTACATTTGATCCACTAGATGGCAAACACTGACGTTACCCGGAAATCTATGGGGATCCCTGAGTACTGCTGTTATTTACCATTTATAACAACTTTCATTCTTTTTTATTTCTATATTTTTCAAATTTTCATTTATTGATGTAATAAAATTCAATGCTTTTTTATGGATCACCGGTAGGATCGAAGATCGAAGAATTCACTTTATTATTGTAAAACGAAACCAATACAAAATGAATACCATCATTAGATCCGTTGTCAGACTTTTTACTCTAATAAAGTTTCTCTTGATCTTTGTATAGAGCTTCGTTATCAATTATATCCCATGATAAACAGACAGAAAGATCACTATTTTGCAAATATAATATAGATTTTAAAGTGCATTCAAAGAGTTTGCGAATTGCTTGAAAAGTCTGCCTACAATAAAAGCGTCCATGTTGGAATGAGAAAGGATATAAGAATAACAGTTTTAAGGTTGGACTTTCACAGAATTGAGGAAGAAGAAGAAGAAGAAGAAGAAGAAGAAGAAGAAGAAGAATAGAAGAAAAAAAAAGGAGAAGAAGAAGAAAAAAAGGAGAAGAAGAAAAAGAAGAAGAAGAAGAAAAGAAGAAGAATAAAGGAAAAGAAAAAAAGGAGAAGAAGAATAAGGAGAAGAAGAAGAAGAAGAAGAAGAAGAAAAAAAAGAGAGAAGAAAAAGGAGAAGAAGAAGAAGAAGAAGAAGAAGAAGAATAAGGAGAAGAAAAAGAAGGAGAATAAGAAGAAGGAGAACAAGAAGAAAAGAAGAAGAAGAAGAAGAAGAAGAAGAAGAAGAAGACGAAGATGCATGTGGAATTTGAGAAAAAGAAGGAAACGAAGAAAATGAGGAAATTAAGTAGAGGAAGAAACAAAGAATGATTGGATAAGTGAGAAGCCAACTTAATTAAATAATAATAATAATAATAATAATAATAATAATAATAATAATAATAATAATAATAATAATAATAATAATAATAATAAAAAGCATAGGGTTAAGGAGGATGAGAAGACCGAGGAGGGACAGCACAACCAGACCTTCACTGGAAGTGCAGAGAGTGCTGGGACATCGGGGAGGCTTATTGCCAGCCAAATCCCAGAGAAGACCAATGGTTCTTACCAGCGAGAAATCAATGGTAAACGGCTGTTGCGATACTGCAAGGTTATTTGCAGTTGCTATCGAAAAGAGGTGGAGAATACTGGAAATCTGGGGAGACTTCTTGTCACTCAGGGAATACCACCAGTTGTCGGTGAGTAATCACTGATGACCTGTGTGAGAACTCCTAGTGAGTACAAATAGTAATAAAAAATGAGATTTTGCATTTTCTTCTATTGTGATCTGTTCTTAATGGGAATATTAATCGAATCCGGGATAATTTTATTAATTGAAAAAGTAATTTTCTAATGGCAACCCTTATTTTAAAAGTATTTTATTTATTTTAATACGTGACAAAGGATTTATAATAGGAAACCTATGAAATCACACACCAAAATGCCCAAATAAAACTATAACAATGACGTCCCATAATAATAAAACAAACAACAGAAAATCTACATAAAATAATATAATTGAACTAATTTAATTAGTGATTCCTTGTATTTGTTTACTGCGGATTCAAAAGCCATATTAAAGTGTGAAGGTTTTTTTTAAATAATACAATTTAACAAGTTGCAGTATAATCGATATGAGTTTCCACACTAAAAAATAAACAATTAATTTTTACATTTATGGTCATCCGTAGCGAGCCAAGCGACAAATAAAAACGAATTGTGAAAAGACGAGTTTATTACAGATTGAATTCTCGAGATTTTTACTAGAAAATGCTTCTTAGCAGATGTAATGATTATTGCACATACGGCTTCGTTATTTTTCAGTTTTATTGTTTGTAATCAAAAATATATTTGAAGGTTTTAAAAATTGTTATTAAAAACATTTTTTAACTTTTTATTTCACAACACGAGAGGTAAAAATATTTTTTTTTATGAATTTAAATGTGTAAAATAAATAACAAATGAATGTTAGTTGTCATATCATTTTTTTCTATTGATGGTACGCTAATTTATTTCAAACGGAACTAAAATTGAACCTTAAATAATTAAATATATTTTTTATGAGTAGTTTTGTAAGAAAAATCTAATTCTGAGGCAATACCCTGATAGGGGCCGAGGCAGCAGTCGGTGGTGGGTTGCAAAAAACGAATTGCTCCCTTAGAAACCCAACCAATAGGTCTGGTAACAATATGTAATGGGGCAGAGAACGGATTTTTCTGCAGGAGCAACGATCCAGCGTCTGTTCTATAGTGAGTCGAATAATGTGCTAATTCTGGTCACCACCAAATTGTAGAACACAAAAACACTGCCCCACTTCCCCCCCTCCCGGTGAGAGGTGGGACCTCTATTTATAGGCTTGTAACAACCCCCAACCCCAATTCTGAACATACATAAATATCACTGCTCATGTTGGTCTTATCTCAACCCCACCTGAAGGCCGGCACCCGCAATCAGTATGTATCACTTTCTTTTTTCTCTCCACGGTTTTAGCTGAAAAGTCCGAAAATTTCTCCGTTTCTAATTAGAAACAATCATACGATAAAGATCGACAGTAGTAGTTGTAATAGCATCCTAAACTATAAGACCAGGTTTTTATTTTTTTTCGTAAATATCTCCTTCGGACGACTTTGGCTTACAATAATGCAATCGTTAATGTTCGTTAACTTCCGTTATTCGAACGCAGAATACTGTAATATTTAGTAAATTTTAATTTGTAACTCATTATTGCATACCTTCTTTAAAGAGGTACGAAATCGAATTGTATTTGGGGAACAGAAGTTAAACAGTTGTGTGACGATTCTATTTTAAATTAATTGTTTATTATGAGACAAACTGCAAGGCCGTACACGCGCGCGGCCTGTATTAATTCGGTCGCTATTCAATGGGAACGCTTGCTTCTATTCTATACGAGCGACAATGTCCATTCTTCTAAATCATAAACCTGTTTCATAGCTCTTGTTCATGTTGGTTGTTCATTTGCATACAAACGGATGAGCTCATAAAACCGATTCTTTTCCTTTCTAACTCGATTTAGAGATTAAGTTGAAATTAAACCGTGCGCGCGCTTTAGAATCGACGGGTATCGCAAGAAAAAAAAAACTTGAATAAAACGCAATGAACTGAGGCTTGTACGTGTTCGCGGCGGTCTCTGCTCCGAGAACAGATGCTATCAGCTGAAGTGACCAATGAATGCGTAGCGTTGGCGCTTGCTTTAAATTATTCAGCGGCCATTCCACCAGTTCGCTAGAGTTGCCGCGTTGAATGGTCGAGCTTAACAACTCCGGACTCCGCTCGCTCGTTCGCCCGCCGACAACAACAAATAAAAAGAAAACGGAAGAACGTAACTGTGATGAAGGCGTATCGATGGTGTTGACATCAAAGGGCACCGATAATTTCTTCTTCCGACGCCTGATGCCCCACCACCCACCATATTTCACCCTTGGGGAATTTTCCTTTCGACAATCAATGAATATTTAAGAGGAACTCTCTTCACGAACAACTCGCTGTGGTGGATATTTCCCGCCGACACATTTTTCCCTCTTTATTGGTTTTATTTAACAACGAATGCAAAAAAATAAATTGACATTATTTTTATCCTGAATGACACAAGACGAACTTATAAACAAGAATTGTTCGGTTTATATTATCAACCCGATATTTTTTAATTTAAAAAAAAAATGTTCTTCACCAACCCCTCCGTTTTTTCTTCTTCTTTTTCATTTTTTCTTTCTTGTTCTTTTCTATTTTCTCAGTCTGTTTTATTTTTTTATTTTTCTACTTCTCCGTCTTCTTCTTTTTTCTCCTTCCACTTGCCTCCTTCTTTTTTTTCTTCCAGCTCTTCCTTTTCTCAGTGTCTTAATGCTCTTCTTCTTCTTCTTCTTCTTCTTCTTCTTCTTTTTCTTCTTCTTCTTCTTCTTCTTCTTCTTCTTCTTCTTCTTCTTCTTCTTCTTCTTCTTCTTCTTATTATTATTATTATTATTATTATTATTATATATATATATATATATATATATATATATATATATGCAGAAGAATGGAAAGGAATTAGAGAAGCAAAAGCCAAATCAAAATTCAATTCAATTGCACAGAGCAAGGTATATTCTGCAAAAAGGCAATTTATTCAAGTTAAATTTTCCTTAAGCCAGGCTTTTCAAAGATCAAAATCTTATCATCAGAGGAAGTCGCTGGGATAGATAAGTTGGCAAAGGCCAAGATTTAAAATTTGAAAAAAAATTATATATATATATATATATAGCTATCCAGTAAACATCCACAGGATAAAAATACAAAGAATTTGAACCGGGCTTATTAAGAGTGCTCAATATCAAATACAGCTTTTATATATATGATTATTTGGTGCTTGCTTACCGTAGGGCCGAACAATTGTTATTTTTTAATTTTAGGAGAGTCAAATAAGGGGGAGATAACTCTAGTTTCAAGTTGAACGAATGTGGAATGAGGCGAAGAAAAGGACCAAAGTTGAAAGTGGCATCCACACGCAAATGGTGGAATCGTATCTAGCCGAATTTATTTGGAAACAAACATCCCGAAAGGACACTGCACTGGGAACTATTTTCAAACAAATTGCTGAATTTTACCCAGTGTAAAACTGTCATTAATTTCAAAAAAAATTATTTCCTTTGTGTCATGTTTGTTTCCCTTCCATTTACGTATTTTTAAAAATTTTTTCTTCTTCTGTGATAATTTATTTTAATAAATCATTTTATTTTTCAAAAAGCATTTTATTTTTCATTGGTGCCGAATGCGTTGATTGTTTTATTCCTAAATTGTCCTTTTACGTATACATTTTTTAAAACTTTATTTTAGAATAATTACAATAGTAAATCCATCAAACAAGAGTTAACCCCCCCCCCCCGTATCTGACTCTCCTTAAATTAAAGATCAATTTTCTTCGGCCCTACGGTAAACAAGCGCCGCATATCTTTATTTATACAGACATGTGCATCATCTGCGACACTGGCATGTCGATGTTATTGTTCAACAACTGTTAGAAACTGAGATCTCAGTTTTTAACAGTTGTTGATCAATAACATCGACATGCCACTGTCGCAAATTATGTATATGTGTGTACAAATAAAAATAATTATATATAATCGGAACCCCTACAGTGATGAGTGTAAGGGAACCCGAAACAACGTCGTGTTTAGGTGAAAAAATGATACTTTAATATTTAAAAATATTTATAGTTAAAAGCCCTTTTAAATATTTAATAGTCTTAAAAGTAGAGCCCTGTTTAAAATTGAAAAGTTTGTTGTAATTTCTGCGATAAGCAAAGCTTCGCTCGAGCATTGAACACTGTAGACGAATAGACACTTCCCCGCCTCTTGGGTAAGTGTATCTTAATTTCAATTACTGTATGTGTCGATTTCTCGCGGCCGTGTGGTCCTGACTGTTTTCTCGTGATTCTAGTCTGAATCTAAGAACTGCCGTCGAGCCCATGCGACCGCCTGCAACCGTCACCCCTACACTGATGAGGGTAAGAGAGCCCGAAACGTAATTGAAAAAAAAATACTATAATATTTAAGAAATATTTATAGTATATATATATATATATATATATATATATATATATATATATATATATATAGTAGTTTGCTTTAAGTATTGCGAGAAAATAAGTATGCAGTTATTTTATATATAATGCTGTTTATAATGTAATGATGTGGAGACCGGGGCAGTGAAAAAGGAAATGAAAAACAAAACTAAATTAGTATAATTTTTTTTGTATATTTAGACTACTGCTCTCATCTAGGGTGTTTTTATCACAACCATAATATCAAATTAATACGAAAATGGGAGGTCGGAGGTTACATCAGCATAAAAACACCCAAGATGAGAACAGTAGTCCGAATATACGAAATTTTAAAAATTATCAACCCTCATTTAAAAACTTCCGAAGCAAAAACAAATTAATTTAGGAAAATATTCTACTTCAATAAAACTTATTTATTCAATTTTAAATTCTAGATTCACTTACTGTTGTACAGAGTTGACTATACGAGGTAACCTGCCAAAAAATAACACCCATGGAATTTGTAATAACATTTACGATCCTTTCTGCAATCCAACCATATTTCGTACAAAACAACTTCATTCTATTCCTGACTTGTCCACCAAGTTCCAGTCATTAATATTCAACAGTCGTTTTCGCATCGCCGTTCAATGATAGACTCTTAATGTGAATCTCCGCGTTGCAAATACACCTGGATACAACATGCAATAAACTGCCAATAACCCTGACGCAATTTTCTCTTTGTGCTGTTCTGATTTTGGCCTGTGATTAACGCTCTTCAGGTCAGGAATGATCTGAGGCTTGTTTTCATAGACATTGTCTTTGAGATAAAACCACAGATAAAAAATATGGGGTTTAAAGTTCCGGTACGAGCCATTCAGAATCCCACTTACCACTAATGAGACGTTCACCAAAGTGGCCCCACCTTTTACAAGTCCCAAGTACTCTTCCTGGCACCAATAACACCGCGAATAAAGTTGTAATACATCTTATTAGAGTACATTTTCCAAATTTATCTGCTAATACTCGTCATTCTCTTTCCTTGTTGGTAAGCTATTTCCCTCAATTAAAAATCATTGGCCCGACTTACGCGATTACGTTCTCGTAGCATATTTTATGTGTGTATGAATAACACTGGTGCTAAGACGTGATTCCTGGTTCGATTTCCGTCTGAGGCCGCAAAATCTTTTCTACATTTCTTCTTATTGTTAAATCACGGTCGAATTTTTTCTTTGAATGAGTGGAGGGAAAAATAAATAGTCGACATCTTCCCTTTATTGAAGTGGACGCCATTGCTTTTTTAAATTTATTCATGACACAATAACGTTTTTTCTTCACAAGAAGAATTCCTATTTTAGTCACGTCATTTATTATTGAAAGTAAAAAGACACTCGGACGACACCGCATATATATATATATATATATATATAAATATATATATATATATATATATATATATATATATATAGAGAGAGAGAGAGAGAGAGAGAGAGAGAGTACTATTAAGAAATAAAAC
>OY744516.1:4189740-4202240 GCA_963556195.1 Sepiola atlantica | reverse complement strand
ACATCATCAACGAATGCAGCTAACTAGCAATCCAAAAAGGCAAAAACATACACGACTGAGTGGGAAATACCGTACACGGGCAACTATGCAAACAACTGCATTTTGAACATTCAGAAAAATGGTACACACACAAACCGGAATCAGTACTGCACAACGAAATCCACAAAAATCCTTTAGAGCATGGAGATACAAGCAGATAAACTGATCCAAGCAAGGAGACAGGATGTCATAATAATTAATTAGCATGTAAGAAACTGCCAAAATCGGTGATTTTTCCGTCCCAGCAGACCACAGAGTAAAGATCAAAGAGACAAAAAAACGAAGCAAATACATGGAGTTTGCCAGAGAACTGAAAGGAATATGGAACATGAAGAAAGTCAATAAAATACCAATAATCGCAGGAGCACTAGAAACAGCCCCGAAAAACTTTGAAAAAAACTAGGAGAGATTGGAATCAAAGGTAAGACTATACAACGGACAGCACGATGAAAACAGCTGAAATCTTCAGAAAAACTATCGAATGCGGAAACCAATCCATATAAATAAAAAACACTAATCAATCCCATGAAACTGACGACAGAAGTAAAATAAAAACATAGAAGGATCACCACATGAAACAAAAGGCACTGAAACTGCTAGAAATGTAATAAACTGTGACCCCCCCCCCCCAAAAAAAAAGAAAAGGGCATCGGCCTCGGCTGAAACGACACAAAATAAGTGCCAAAGATCAAGGATGATTGCACGAACGAGGTGGGAGTGCACTAAACAGACCTCTATTGGATGAGTGTGGAGAGTACTTGGACGTTGGGGAGGCTTATTGCAACCTACATCCCACGAACCAATGGTCGTTGCCAGCGAATTATTATGCGGGAAATTTTATATGAAATGTGAAGAAAGAAAGTAAAAAAATAAAATAAGATGATTGACTATTAAGAAGAATTGCACATTGTTCGAAATATCTGTCAATCCGATATGGCTTGAATATAATGGATGTATGCGTAATACCATGACAATACATACTTTCAGAAGATAAATAGAACGTTGAACAAGTAGTTTGATATACCTGCGTGACCGGAGAAGAAATATACGTTTAATATAAAGCATTCGAAAACTATAAAGGTTAATGTAATAACAAGAAATAAAGAGTTATAAGTATAAATAACATAATTGCTGTTATCGATTGATTTCGATAACGGGTTTGTGTTCTTTTAATGCCAATCTGCTAATATGTTTTCAGTTAGGGTTAGAGTTAGGGTTAGAGTTAGAGTTAGGGTTAGAGAAGTTAAAAGGGCAGCTTTGCCATAGCTAATCAAAATGGTTGAACATTAAAGTGTGCGTGGAGAGAGCGTCTTGCATTAAGATGAAAAATGCGCAGTAGTTAACAGAACATAGCAAGCTGAGAACAATGAAATAATAATCTTGCTACTTAGATAGATGCCGACTAAAGAAGACTTCTCCATGGACATAACTGGCAGCGGTAACAGATTTGATGATGAGAGTAAATAGTCCTCTAAATCTCTATACGAATGACTGTCACAGAAGTTTTTGAAACAGATGAAATGTAAAACAAAGCGAATAAAACAAACGCATGATCCGAAAATATGAATGAACAATTAGCTTTCGTTGGGCCGAAGCAAATTAGATTGTGCAGCTTTAAAATAATAAGCTATACTTGTCAATGAAATAGAAAAAATTACTTACTTTATATATAAGAAGATTATATATATATGAGAAAATCATATATATATATATATATATATATATATATATATATATATATATATATATATATATATATATATATATATATATATATAAGTTTCTCTCTTTTCATGTTCAAATATGTAATCGTCTCGTTTGGGTGCTTGAAAAGGCCGGAGGGTCGATATAAATTATTGCACCGGGCATAATGTTATTCCATTTTACTTTATTTTATTATATATATATATATATATATATATATATATATATTATTGTATGTATTCACATAAAATGTTATAAGGATATATCATTTAAGGATATATCATTTTTTATGTATCAATTTTCAGTATTTACAGTGTTCGATACGTGAGTTGAGCTAGGTAGAAAGTTCTGAACATATATTTATGGCAATTCAGCTACATGTTGGTTCAGATTAAATTTAAATTTGTGCATGTTGATACATGAAGAAGTTAGTGGTTGGTGTACCAGCCCATTAGTGGCAAAAATACTCTATGCATGACTTTATAGAGATATAGAACATTTGTAAATGTGAATAATTTTTCTAGCTTGATAGAGGGAGCCCACCTTCTTTGCAGCCGACTTGGCATTAAATGATTGAATGCGTTTAATTCGACATTCGGTCATACAAATTATGTGTTACTGCCCTTACACAATAGTGCAGTTAAAATATGTATTTTACTTGATATTTGAACCCGGTGATTTGAATGGCAAGAAGAAAAAAATGTGGCAGGTACCAGTTACCAAGCGGCACGCGCTGTTCAACGCTATTCGCCTACTTTCCATACGTAATAACAATAACTAGAGATGCCATTACGATAAAATAGGTTTTCTCTTCTTTTAAACAGCGGATACTTGTTTATGTACATCCAAATCTATCAGAATGAGATTAAAAGAATATTCGCTAATCAAAACAGAATGATGTTTATCTGCTGTTCTTTTTCTCTTCTTTAATATAAATAATGCGATTGCGATACTTATCTTCCCACCTGTTCTTCGCCGGCTTAAAACATTCCGCAGCCGATTTACATAGACGGCAGGTGCGCATCGTCGATGCTAAATTCGATCTGATGTTTTATTAAGTATACACGGCCGAGTAATTTGTAAGT
Organism: Sepiola atlantica; assembly: GCA_963556195.1. Taxonomy (NCBI): domain Eukaryota; kingdom Metazoa; phylum Mollusca; class Cephalopoda; order Sepiida; family Sepiolidae; genus Sepiola; species Sepiola atlantica. Next base: position 4,199,412 of record OY744516.1, on the reverse strand, counting down.
AACGTAAAGTTAGCGAACGAAAAGTGATTGAATTAATTGTAGCTGGAGGTAAAATGGAAAAGGGTACAAAAATAAAACACCCAGAGAAGGAGACGCCGATTAGGGGAATGATGAAAGAAAACATAACGGAAGCAATGATGAGGGGAGAAAGGTAAAATACGAATACTTATAGGGGGTGTTCAATCTAAGGAGAGAAAGAAGAAGGGGGGAATAGGAGGTGGAAAAGGGAACAAGAGGGAGAGGATGAGGATGAGGATGATGATGATGATGAGGATGATGATGAGGAGGACATAATAGAGAGAAGCAACTAATATAAAACCGACGGAAATAAATCACATTAAACAAAAAGAAAACGTTGTGTAGCTAAAAAAGTCATATAGTGAAACAGGTGCTTTCTTAGATTTGGATCCACGCTAAAATCGATTTGGCGTCGGTAATTGCCGGATATTTACGTAAACCGCCGGAAAGTTCCGACACCAAGTCGGTTGACCTACCTGCGTCCAAAAAATCAAAAACGAGGCTGGATTTACAAGTGGGAACAAAAGCAGACGTTAACCAACATTCAAAGAAAAAAGAACTCAAATAATACATTTAGTCAAATTGTATGAAAGAAATATTTAATTTTTTAGCGAAGAAATAAAAATAAACAGGTGATAAAATATATTTAAAAAACTTTTTTTTTCATTTTAAAAGTTTTATTTAATCACAAATTAAAAATAAGATACAAATATATTACACTGATCCAAGCGTTTTTTTTTTACTAAAAAATATTGTTTTCTTTATAATCAGGTTACAATGGCGTCGTTTTTTTTACTGAAAAATATTTTTGGTTTCGTTATGGTTGGGGGTTAGTTTTATTTTTTGTTATTAGCATGAACATTGTTTTCTTTTGCGATCAGTTTAAAAACAACAGATAATGAATGATATTTTTTAAGTATTTAATTGTTTGTTTTTTACTAAACATTAATGTTGGTTTGTAATTAGGTAAACATGGCGTCGTAAGGTTTTTCTTTTACTCAAAATTATTTTTGGTTTCCTTAGGGTTAGGTATTAGCGTTAGGTATTAATTTTTTTTTGCCTGAACATTTTTTTCTCTTGCAATAAGTTTTCCTTCATGACAAAAGTTAATCACTTCTTCGAGGTACGCAACAGTCAGCGAAAGCTCGTTAAAATTATTTGCAGTACTTTCGCGTTTCAATCAGTTGAAATGTTGACATGTCTGCTTAATTTCTCGCAATTTGATTGGCTGACTGCTTCGGAACTCGCCGGCTGTTTACGTAAACATCCGGAAAGCACCGACGCCAAGTCCATTTTAGCGTGATTCATAATCTAATAAAGTACCTTGAACCATATCTAAGACTCTGCATAGCCTAACACACACACACACACACACACACACATATATATATATATATATATATATATATATATATATATATATATATATATGTATATATGTAAAAATAAAAATGGAATAAAGAATAAGCAATTCAACAACTAACAAAAATAAACTCAAAAACTCATGTTGTAAAGTTCTACCGAGATATTTCGGCCGTCAAGATACGACCATTTTCGTTCGGTTGGTAAACTTTATTTAAAAACGGAAAAGTTTTCAAATTTATACACAGAATGCGATTGGAAGAACATGTCACGTGCAGAGATTTCTTGAAAGACATTGAATACCCTACAATTTCCCAATTTCTCTTTATATATATATGACTTTTTCTTCCCTCTCCGTCATAAATCATGTAATTCCACCTTCACAAATTATAGATAAATATGCTTTAAATTTACCCCTCTCTCTAAATATGTATTAGATATGTTGTCACTCCCTCTCTCTCTAATTATATTTGAATTGTCGAGTGTGAATTTCCCTTTTTTTCAGTTTCAAAAATGTAATCATCTAATTTGCATGCTTGACAATATTAGAAGGGTTAAATTAATTATTGCATCGATGATTATGTAATTTCGTGTTACTAAATTTTATTTAGACACCATCGTCGAGTGGCTTCGATCCTTCTACACAAGGGTTCCTCAGGACAAACTGACATGATTATACTTCCCCCTACAATTAAATCCTGACCAAATATTCCAAATAACATAGTATTCAAAGCCCAAATAAGATCTTATCGACACGGCTATACACTGGCTCATATGAAGAATGCTACACCTTGCCCATGTAATGTTACCTCAAGTAACAGCACTCCATTAGACTAGATAGAATTCTTGTCCTTGAATCCGGTAAAACCAAGTAACTACAAGAAAGATATACTATAACATAGTAAACGGGTCAATTGTGGAGAGAAAGATTGATATTTTTAACCTCTTTACTAATTCAATGTTTCACAGGTAAAGGAGAACTTTAATTTTATATTCGAACATCTATGTATCTCATACAGAGATCAAGTGTTGGCCCCAGTAATGGACTCATTGATTTATGAGAACTTCGACCGAAGTAAAATGAAACAAAACGATGTCTCTCTTTTTCACTCTCTCTCTCTTTCTCTTTCTATTTCTCTCTCTTTCTCTCTTTCTCTCTTTCTTTCTCCCTCCCCTCTCCATCTCTCTCTCTCTCTCTCTCTCTCTCTCTATATATATATATATATATATATATATATATATATATATATATATATATATATATATATATTATTGCAATAATAAATAACTTAAATTATTATCAACATAAATATATGTTACATCGTTACAGAATCTTGGTAGACGATTCAGATACCGGACACGAGTAACCTTTGAACTTAAATCCGAACATCTTAATCGCCACAGCCGTCGAAACGTTTAATAAAGAATTAAAAGATTAAAGTATATTACGTATATTTCGTTTTATCTAGCGAACATATACCAAGCCGCTATATAATGTTCGAAACATCCAATTAAACGTAACTCGCATTTCAGCTTTTATTAAGAGATTTATCCCTATTTCTCTTAAAGGGCCCAGCCGTGAACAACTATTAAATAATTATTTTAACAATAAATATGTTTGATTAGTATCTAGATGCATATATAATCATCAGTGTGGGGATAACTATTTCGCCGGTCGGACGATTCGAACCCCAGACACGAGTCACACGTGTGTGTGTGTGTGTGTGTTGGGTTTATATCGACAAGTCAAGGTGTTAGTGTATACGACTTTCTCAATAAGTTCAAAGTGTAGTATATGTTCTGATACTACACTTTACCTGTTCTGCCCTCGATCGATGAATGACAAAATCTTTTTCGACTGAGACTATTTTTAATTTAGCACAATGTCTTGGGGAGATAGATCATTAGAATCGATCTTTGGTCTAACTTTCCACTCGTGTGGAGTCAAGTAAATAGAGACCTGCCCAATATTAGAATAGAGTAATGACGATGAAGTATCTCCATAGACTCAAACTTTGACTTATAAATATATATATATATATATATATATATATATATATATATATATATATATATATATATATATATATATATATATATTCTCGGAAGTTTCTCAACCATTAAAACTATATAAAAAAAAACAAAAAAACTTATAGTCCCAAGTCTTTCAGTGGAAAATCACTCATGTAAGTCAATTTATTTTTTACAGTTATTATATTAGTTTGTTTCTAACACTATTTTAAGGGATCATCAGTTGTTTAGCATGAACAACTGTTTCGGGAATTTAAAAACAAGACAGTATTTAATTTTATGGCTTCCCAGCAGAGTTGATCAGACCCCACTTCCATGAAAAGACAAAAACATAAACGATCCTTATACTAAATCTACGTTTTGTTCCATATAAATGTTTTGCTAACTTATATTAACAAACATTTTCTTTATCTGTGCTGTTCGTCTGTCTAATAAAATTTATCCGTTACTTACAAAAATGTTGCATTTTAGAGTGTTTGGACGAATCCATTACACTATTATTTAGGTGATTAATGTATTTTTTTTAGTTTTATTTTATAAATATAAAAAATATCAACATTTCAAAAAATAAAATATAAATAACTAAATATGTATATATATGTATATATATACACATACATACATATATATATATACCTTTAGTCCCTCCTTCTCTCCCTCCTCCTCCTTTGTTGTCCATCTCCCCGTTCTCGTCAACCTCAAATAAATATTAATCTTCCTTGTTCACTTACAGCTTTTCTAATCTGCGTTCACAACTGTCGATTTTTTTCCTATTCTCAGTGTTTCAAATCGGCGTTTATAAGTTAACCGTTAATTTTTTCTCCTTTTCTTCTTTTTCTTCTTCTTCTTTGCCCACTCCCAGTGTTTAAAATCGGCGTTCATAACTGTCGATTTTTTCGATTTCTTCTTCTTCTTCTTCCTCTTCTTTTTTAACATTTCTTTCTTTCTTTCTACTGTATTTTTATTGTTTTTCTTTTTCTCATTATAATTAGTAGATGTGTTTTATATACGTTTATACATATTCTACATTATTTTTTATTTATATATCATATGATTTGTTCTATCAGTTTATTTTGATTAATTTGATAAGATTTAAAAGCATCAGGATGGCGAGTAATTGCCTTATTTAATTGTCCATATATTTCATTTTGATCGCCACCTTGGTTAATCATTCTTATTATTAGATCAGAAATTGGGGGCATGAAATCAACTAATTTTAAGGTAACACGAGCAATCCTCAGAAATTCAGATATAATACTCTCGTAAAATATATACACAGGGCTAGTACTATTTTTATATGGCATTCGCACGATACGAAAAAGGAATGAATTTCTTTTATCAAACAGTTTATAGATAAATATTTTATCTTCAATTTTTATATCAACATCAAGAAAAGTAGCTCGTGTTCCCTTATGTTCACAGTTTAATTTTAACTCTTTAGGATATATTAAATGTTTAGTATTTGCAAACTCTTCGCTATCATTAATGCAAACAAGGTCGTCAATATATCGCCTACATCCATGATAACTATACGCTCTAGATATATCATTTTTTTTGATTAATGATGACATATATATATATTCCAGTCTATGTAAATATAGATTTGCCCAAAATGGAGACGGATCCAAACCCATTGGAATACCTATTGTTTGGAGTAATAATTTTTTCCCTATTTGAAAGTAACTGGTCTGATAATGCTTATAAGTCACCTTATAAAGGTGACTTATAAGCATTATCAGACCAGTTTTGGACACACTCGTCTTACCATTTTTATTTTTACACCAAAAAGGCTTTAGATTTTGCAAAGTCTATGTATTTACCTTTTCCTCTTGCAAAAGCTAAATCTACAGTATTACCTAATTATTTAATAAGTTCTTTATGTGGTATTTTTGTATATAATGTACTAAAATCATATGTCGAGATTGATTTAGCCTGTTTACGAGAATTAATACGATCTAATTTTTCTTTTACTAGATCGGAATTATTTACCACCCAAAATAGGTTTATATTACTATAAAATTTACTTATTTTATGGAAATTATTTATTTAGTTTATAATTAATTTTAAGATTTTAGACACAGCCTTACTTAAAGGTTTAGTGATGCACATTTTTGTGGCAACCATGAAACGGGCGCCAACAATGAAACGGGCGCATATATATATATATATATATATATATATATATATATATATATATATATATATATACATTAAATAATTAAATATTTACGTAATAAAAATCGTACATATCTCTAGGCAACTTAGCTCAGGCAAGGCATCGTAGTCCAATGGTAAGACGCTGCATTATGAACATCCATATCGAAGGTTCGATCCCTGTCTAAGTAATCCATGCTGATGACAGTTGTGAGCCAGAAACACCTGTCCATTGATTACTTTTATGTACATATAAAATTGATAGTATATATAAATATATATATATATATATATATATATATATATATATATATATATATATGTGTCACAGCTCTATTAAAAACATTAGTATCGAGTAATATTGGAACACATATATATACCAATTTGTTAACTAGTAAAATCGTATATATAGTCATCAACTGACACGTGCTTTTTTTCTTTTAAAGACTCATCAGTGCGGCTAGACACAGCTACACATGCACCATAGCCAGTGGTTACTGCCTATAATCATAGTCTGACGTGTTACTCTTTGAGCTAAGTGTCCTACTGATAAAATGAAGATTGTTCCTAGCTTTCAAGCGAATGGTTGTATTAATTTTTTATTTCATTTACGATATTGATACCAAAGAGGATTCAATTCTTCTCACGGAAAAATCGTTATTTACGCTTAAGTGTTATAGTTTATCCATATGTATGTATCCATACCGAACCTTTTTTATTATTGAACAAAGAGTGTTGGACATTCATGACTGAAACTCGGTGAACAAGTCAGACATAGACTGAAGATCATTTGTACCTAATGGATTGTTCATTTTATTAACGATTCCAAAGGTGAAATTTCGTGTGAATCAGATGATTCTGGTGTTAGCATTAGTTTCCCCGATATTTGTCTAGTTAGATGTCTTTCTGGAAAGACATCGGCTACTTACGGGAAGGTTGCCAACATCCCTAAGTGAAAGTGATACTGTGGAACCGACTGGATTCGAACACCCAGGTCTTCAGTCCGTGTCGATATCCACTTAACCACCGTCACCCCATCCCTCTTAAAGAAGACCTATTTCATATGTGTTTATTTTTTTATTTATGTAAACAAAATAAGTTAACTCGGTTAATTTTACCTGCCAAATTTAGACGCTCGGGTATCTTGTTCGTGTGTACGTATTTTTACGCTGTTTGTTAACATAGTTTATTTGTTTATTGTTTATCTAAATCAATAAATGCGAAGGTTTGACCCATTACTCGCACTAACGACGAAGTAAAAACGCCATGTTTTAAGTTAATACCAACTTCTTTATATATTGCTGATGTATATACATTCTTAGTCGCAAGGTTAGGGTTAGGGTTAATTTACAAATTTTATTGATTAAATATTAGTTGTTCTTGTTTTGTAATTCAAATATTTTGTTGTATTTTAATATGAGCAACAGTTTTGTTTTGCAATATTGTTTATTTCTTAGGCAAATATTTAATATTTATGTTTAAACCTTCCTTTCCTTAAAGTAGCCGACTTGATTATTTACACGTTCTGATCTATTTCTTAATTGCAAGTGAAAAAAAAATAATTTCAACTTTCGTTTTTTCCCTTGATGTCACATTTAAAAGATAAATAAATTTGTATAAAAATTACCAAAATGTTGATGTTTAACTATCTATATGAATAGATTTGAAATATTTTGTTTCGTGTTAACAACAAAGTTATGAATGTAATGTATATTATTAGTATTTCAAGTAGCGACCTTTGCGAGGCGATAGCGAACCGACAAAGAAATTTATCCAAACGCAATCGGGTTTCGACCTCGATTACTAACCTGGCTGAAAAGATTGAAAGTTTCGTAAGTTATTTATATCCACTAATCTTATAGAGAGAGATAATACAACAAACTAATCTGAAACTGGAATATAGTGTATAACAATTTTGCTCATTTAATAACTTATACCAAACGATATTGTAATAATTAAATTTACGTTTCAAACCCTATTTCAAAATTATTTTGGTAAGAACAAATTAACGACAGGCTAAAACAAAATGCTAAATAATAACGTGTGTATATATATATATATATATATATATATATATATATATATATAGAGAGAGAGAGAGAGAGAGAGAGAGAGAGAGATGAAAGATGTGAATAAAAAATCGTAAAGCTACAATATTTATTAGAACATCAGAATTTCAGAGGAAAGAGCTTAATATCCTTAATCCATGGATTTTCAACTTTTGAACTTTTGATGTTCTAATAAATATTGTATCTTTACAATGTTTTATTGTCATCTTTCATCCCTAGAATTGATTGCTCTATTCAATATATTGAGCTTTATATTATCACGATAGATTATTATTAAACAATAATTCAATTATCTTTAATTTGATTCAACATTTAAATATATATATATTTATCTTGCATTGATAGAGGCTTATATTTTCAATTTTAATAATTCTGACCCACCAATGCTTTTAAATGAACGACCTATCTTTCTAAAATACCAGCATGCGAATGCGTCTTTGTTCGACAACCAGAATTTGAATTTATAACCGCCAAGACAACTGTGCGGATACTACCTATTACAAAGACGTTGTATAAAAAAAAAAAGTTTGTTTATTTTATATTTTCATTGAAAAAAATGACACACTACTGGTAAATTCAGATGATGAAATATAATTCCGAAATTAATAAGATTAAAGTAAATTTTAAAATAAAATTAATCTTGCCTTGATAAAGGCTTATATTTTCAATTTTGATAATTCTGACCCACCAATGCTTTTAAATGAACGACCTATCTTTCTAAAATACCAGCATGCCCATGCGTCTTTGTTCGACAACCAGAATTGGAATTCATAACCGCCAAGACAACAGTGCGAATACCACCCATTACAAGGACGTTATATCAAAAACAACAAAAAAGTTGGTTTATTTTTTATTTTTTTGAAAAATAAATGACACAATACTGGTTAACTTTGGTGATGGAATATAATTCCGAAATTAATAAGATTTAAATAAAGAAAATAAGAAATGAATTTTGCATTGATAAAGGCTTATATTTTCAATTTTAATAATTCTGACCCACCAATGATTTTAAATGAACGACCTATATTTTCATTTATATATATATATATATATATATATATATATATATATATATGATCATTTTTTTATTTACACAGACCTGTACAAAATCTGCGACACTGGCATGTCGATGTTATCGATCAACAGTTATTATAAACTGAGATCTCATCAGGCAGAGTTAGAATCCGATCTTAACCTCAGATCATAATTGGAGAGAACCTGAGGTTAAGATCGGATTCTAACTCTGCCTGATGAGATCTAACTTTATAGTAACTGTTGATCCATAACATCGACATGCCAGTGTCGCAGATTTTGTACATGTCTGTTTAAATAAAAAAAAAATCATATATAAAGCTCTATTTTGATATTGAGCACTTTTTATAAACCCGGTTAAAATTCTCTGGATTACCACCCTGTGGATATTTTTTAACTGGATTATTACCATTATATATATATATATATATATATATATATATATATATATATATATATATATAATCTCTTACTGATCACTACATATCCTGTTTGCCTCGCTTTCTGTTGCCTTCTGTCTCCTACTATTTGTTAAAAAGTATTATTATTTGGGGTTATATTTCCTTTTGTTTATTATGAACTATTCAAATCACTTTATTCTTTTTTCTTTATTAACTTCAAATTTATAAGAGATGGGTCTCTAGGTGAGTTAATTGCAAATTACTACTACTCTCATATTAAGATATTATCTTATATTTTGTTCATCCGTCCGTCACTCACAATGTTTATAAACATAATAAATACATGGCGGAATTTGTCTAATTTCGAAATATCAGAGATCTTAAGTAATTTTAGAAATGTAAAATATCGCATTAATAGTAAATAGTTCCCCCCCCCCAAAAAAAGCAGATTCCATGACCAGAAATCGAAATCGAAACCTTGAGATCTTCAGTTTGAGGTTTTAAACATGAGCTATTAAGACGTTTATATAAATAGAGCTTAAAACGTTACTTTAACAAAATAAGTACAACTTTGGCCTCACAGATTTATGATTTACGTCATGTTT
>OY744516.1:4137240-4184740 GCA_963556195.1 Sepiola atlantica | reverse complement strand
ATAATAAACTAATAGTTACATTGGTTTTTCAACTACTAGCCTATCTCGCTGCCTCGCCATGCATCTTGTAATCTCTAGCTCAATTCACCTACATCTACAAAAACATAACTGCCCTGCCTCTGATTTAAGATAAATTCTAGGTAACAAAACAAAAATAATACATTCTGAAACCAATTTAAAAAGATCTAAAATACTGGAAGCTATCTACATAAAAAAACTCAAAAACTTACAATTAAAAGTATCACGTATGAAACCAGTGGCAACATTTTAAAAGGTTTAACGCAATGCGATTTTATTCTCTTGCGCCACTCCGACGTCGCTGAATTTAAATTGGCAACGTCTTTCCGGGAACAATGTGAAAACGTTCTTTTACGTGCACGTTTTTTTGCTGTTTTCTTCAGAATTCTCCTCTTTCTTCAGTTTTTTGTTATTTTTTTCTCCCCCAGCTCAAGATGATTTGACGGAGAATCGAAAACGTTAGTGATACCTATGGAACATTTTTTTTTTTATCTTAGTACAAAATAGACCATTAGAACAATTTAAAAAGTAAAATAACAAGGTGTAATTAAACAAACTAATGATGTTATTTTTAATATATATATATATATATATATATATATATATATATATATATATATATATATATATATATATGGGAAAAGAAGGATGAAGGTAATCCGACGTAATGGGAAAATTAAAACTAAGTCCGGACGTCAGTCCTACTGTTTTCTCCAGTAGTGGCTACTACTTTCCTCCCTTCTTCCCATCATGTCAACCCTATATGTGCACGTACGTGCATGACATTTTTCTTTATATTATCATTCTGATGAAGTCTTATGAATAAAGACGAAATGTTGATGTACACATAAAAAACATCCCTTTTTGGTTTTCCTTTTTCATTTACCCATATATATATATATATATATATATATATATATATATATATATATATATATATATATATATATATATATATATATATATATATGTGTATATAAATAAATATATATATATATATTCGTCGAATTTGATATATTCGGACTACTGTTCTCATCTTGGGTGTTTTATCACAACGTTTCCTCTTCACATCAGTTCATAAATTACTTTCTAAATGCGCTTCTAAAATGTTACTTTAAACAATGTATACTGATCTGATGCTAACACAAGTAAAAACCTTTTAAATGCAAATCATTTTCGTCATTTAAAAGAGAAGAGTTGTTTGATGTTCATCATTATGAAGCAAAAGGAACAACATATATACTTGTTTTGCTACTTATGCCCCGATTAAAGAAAACCACTTATATCTAACCTAACCCTAACCCTAACCCTAAACCTAACTCTAAGCCTTATATCTCAATGTAACTAGTTGCACAGTTTATGTGAAAAAACGAAGCGAGTACGTGCTCAAACGCATATGGAGAAACACACACAGAAATGCGACAACGCATGTATAAGCACAATTGTTGCTTCACTTCTTACTTGATGCTCGTCGGAAACATTTCTGATGATCGCTTATGCCGTGAAACTATAATAAATCTTATCGAAATTCTATTGCATTTTAATGTTTTTTTTCTATTTTTTCTTTGCATCTTATTTGTATCTCTTATTGCCTCTTCTTTTCATCAGCTCCAACTGTTTTTCTCTCTGTTTTTAGTAATGAGTCAAGGCTAAAAGCCAGTCGAGGATAGTGGTTACAGAGATGGATAGATTGTCAGCTAAATGATGGAGAATATTATGATAGGTTGAAAATGCTGAATCAAATGAACACAACTTGATTGCATATAAGAACAGTTTATGACATGTACTTGGTGATTATGAGTTTGCAAAGGATCATGTTGTAGCCTGTAGGGAATGAGTTACGTTCTAATGTATTCAGCAATCTTTGGGAAGAAATTAGTCTTGGAAATTCCGTTTGATGTTCGGCACACGGAGGAAGAAAAGAAAGTTATTTGCAGTTGTGGTGAAAAAAGACGATTTTTGGTGTGAATGTCTTACAGAGATGAACCAAATATTGGAGCTCAGTCGAGCACTTTCCATGGAAATACGGATAGAGTAAAAGAAGTATCTTCTGTAGGCAAGAGGTTATCGAGAACAGAATAGATCGTGCCCACTTGATTACGACGCCGGTTTTTAGTCTGCCAAATAAAGAAATAGTGTATCCCATCATGTGGTAGTAGCACTCCATCTTAAGACACAACTGACTCTTTTTCTTCTATTTCTACTTCTTCATCTCTTCTTTATATTCTAATTCGTAATCTTCTTCGTCTTAATCTTCATCTTCTTTTTCTTTTCTCCTTCTTTTCAGTTTTTTTCTTCGTCTTCATTTTCATCTTCTTTTTCTTTTCTCCTTCTTCTCGATTTTCTTCTTCATCTTCATCTTCTTTTTCTTTTCTTTTTCTTCTCGGTTTTCTTCTTCGTCTCCATTTTCATCTTCATCTTCTTTTTCTTTTCTTCTTCTTCTTCTCGGTTTTCTTCTTCGTCTTCATTTTCATCTTCATCTTCTTTTTCTTTTCTTCTTCTTCTCGATTTTCTTTTTCGTCTTCATCTTCATCTTCTTTTTCTTTTCTTCTTCTTCTCGGTTTTCTTCTTCGTCTTCATCTTCATCTTCTTTTTCTTTTCTTTTTCTTCTCGGTTTTCTTCTTCGTCTTCATCTTCATCTTCATCTCCTTTTTCTTTTCTTTTTCTTCTCGGTTTTCTTCTTCGTCTTCATTTTCATCGTCATCTTCTTTTTCTTTTCTTCTTCTTCTCGGTTTTCTTCTTCGTCTTCATCTTCATCTTCATCTTCTTTTTCTTTTCTTTCTTCTTCTTCTTCTTCTTCATCTCATTCTTAATCTTCATCTTCATTTTCTTTTCTTCTTCTTCTCGGTTTTCTTCTTCGTCTTCATCTTCATCTTCTTTTTCTTTTCTTTTTCTTCTCGGTTTTCTTCTTCGTCTTCATCTTCATCTTCATCTTCATCTTCTTTTTCTTTTCTTTTTCTTCTCGGTTTTCTTCTTCGTCTTCATTTTCATCGTCATCTTCTTTTTCTTTTCTTCTTCTTCTCGGTTTTCTTCTTCGTCTTAATTTTCATCTTCATCTTCTTTTTCTTTTCTTTTTCTTCTCGGTTTTCTTCTTCGTCTTCATCTTCACCTTCATCTTCTTTTTCTTTCCTTCTTCTTTTCCTTCCTTTAGTATTTCGCCTATTTTCATATAATTCAAAAGATTTTAATAATTTTCATATTAATCATTCCATCTTTTAAAAAAAAAATTTTCTTGTGATTCTCAACACACAATCTTTGCCCTCTTCACCCATACATTACCAGTATCCTCATCTTCATTCTGATCTTCATCTTCTGCTGTTTGCATTATTATCTATCATTTTTAAAGCACCTTCTTCATCTTTTCCAAAGAGAAAAGCCCACCAGACGCCCCTATCCTCTTTTCTGTTACCTGATAAACTCTCCGCGGTGGACAAATTGACAAATACTCAATATACTTAGCCGACGCGCAACACAGCAACGATGAATGTTTGGACAGCTAATTGTCTAAATTTATTTCAACTGCGATGAATTGGCGCGAAACGTCAAGCACGTTCCGCCTTCCCAACCCCTCAAAGTTATGTCGATGAAGGACTTTGGCAAGAATCGGCTTTTTGTCAACTTAATCTCGTTTTTGGCAACGATCTCACTTTTGACAGAACTTGGAAACAGACAGAGATTGAGGAGTGTTAGAAGCAATCGCTTGAACTGTTAGATGGAGTGCGTGTCCCGAGATGTTCGAGAGGCGCAGTCAATCTATCTCTGCTCTTCGTGTGGCAACATTAGAGGCAGGTGTGGATAAAGAATGGAGAAAAAAAAACAGTAGTTTTTCACATAAGGCTACAGTAAGCATAGGGTAGAGTAGTGGTAAATTCCATGATAAGTTTAGTCTAGAGTTATGGCCACCTTGCACGATATGACGTCATAGAAAAAAGTACGTGGCAGAGAAACTGGTAAAATGTTTGTTTTTTTCGTGTACGGCGTCAAAATGACCTGACGTCTTTTTTTCAGGTCAAACAGTTCTACGAGGAGTGTCTGGGAAACTGCAGCTCATCTACATGTACATTGCTGTAAATTGCTGAAAAATGCAAACAAAACCTTAGAAGCTTATAATAGCGTTATTTGTGTCGTTTTATATTCTAATTATTATTACAGCTTCCAGAATGTGTATGATAAGAAGCTGTATGACGTAAATATTCATGGAAGACCTTTCTACGTTTAACAGAGCTACACCTCAGTCAAAACGCCGATCAGAGATATTGTGTTACGATCTCGGATAAACGAATACCATATATTTGTACATTCATGTAGGTTATACCACTTAAAGAAAACGGGGTTCGCCCACATCTTTTGTCATATATCCTGCATTAATTGATCAATCACTCTCGTGTTGCAGAACATGACGAAAGAAACACCGGGGTAAACAACTTGATCTCAATGGGGGCTCCATAAAAACTATACACCGTCAAAGATTACTACAGGACAGAATCTTTGAAGAAATTGCAGGACACTTTCATGCGTCATTTCAAAAGTGAAAAGGCACCTTTAAAAGAGAGACGGTCACGACTGAGTAGACCACTTCGAGAACTATGGGACAGTGGAGAATCTCAGCCATTCAAGACACCCCAATAAATGTACATTTCAGCTAATTGATAGTGTGAAAAATACAGTTCAACAGTGTACCTCTCGCTTATTGCAAAGTTCTACAGTAAGATGGACCAAGCTCTCATACTCCAATCCTGCCCATGGATTGGTTGAAAGTGAACTTTAGAGGCACTGTAATCAGATTCAAGACTGATTTTGAGTGGGCACATCACAGCATAGACCTAAGCGACTAGATTTCGTTCCCTGGAGTTGGTTTAAATACAGAGCTTTGCATAGATACCCAGAAATCCTTCAGATGAGAGGTCAGAGCCGTAGCTACGTCATTTTGTAAAGATCACACGCTCTAGAATAAAGTGCATGTGTCCAAAAAACCCTCACGTTATGATGTTTTTAGATACAATAAACCTGATATCTGTAAAGATTGATTTAATTATCGGAGAAAAAGATAAAGGAATGAGGCCCGTCGAAATGTTGAGCCTGTTTTTTTTGTGTGTTGGGGGGTCACCCTGTGTACATTGGGCTGGGATTAAATAGAAATTTAATGATACATACAGCAAGTGTTGTTCACTTATAGAACATGCTTCGTGCTTTTCAAAATAAATTTTCCATCTAAAAAGTCCAATTCTATAGGAATTACCATCTCTTTAATTCGAGCTTGCAATGCATTTTTCTCGTGCGATTTCTTATTATATTAATAAGAAATGGCATTTTAAGTGCCATCAGATCTCGAGTTTGTGTTACAATAGATGGACCGTTCGCAAGAGATATCAGGAAGTCTTAACGAAATATGATTCAAACGCTTGTCTGAAAGCGAGATCCTATAGCACTAGACATAGCCGTGACCCGTTGAGTCACAAACACTACAACTATTTATTCTACTTTCATTTCATTCGAAAATTCATAAACTGTGATTATCTTCTTGCATAACTAAAATAATATAGTGTTCCATGGAGTCTGAGTGACAACAAGTCTCCTAAGATTTCCAGTTCTCTCCACCTCTTTCAATAACCATTGCAAATGACTTTCCGTTATTGCTACAGCCGTTTACCATTGATTTCTCGCAGGCAAGGACATGTGGTGTTCTGTAGGATTTGGGTGGCAAAAGCCTTCCGATAGTTCCAGTTCTGTCCGCACTGTTCTTATGCTTTCGTTTCATTTCTATTGCAACTTTCTTGTGACTTGTTAGTGTCCGCAGTTTATGTTGGTTGGTCTCCGCATTCGACGATTTTATTCACGATTTCAGCTGTTTTAACCATTGCCGTTGGTTATATAGTCTAAGTCCCCCCTTTTTCCGGGAATGTTCCAAGTTCTCTTACGATTATTAGTTTCATATTACATTTCTTCATGTTCCATAAGCTTTAAAGTTATCGAGAAAATTCCGTGCATTTGCTTCATTTTTTGCATCCTTAATCTTAACCTTGTGATCTGGATGGCAAGATCTTCCTTCTGTTTGACTATTATGATATCCGATCTCCTTGCTTGGATGAGTTTCTCTGTTTGTACTCTATGACCCAGAGGATTTTGTGACTTTCGTTTTACAGTACTGTTTCTAGTTTGTGTCTGAACCATTTGTCTAAGTGTTCAAAATCCAGTCGTTTGCATAGTTGCCAGTGTACTGCTTTCAGCGCACACTCGTGTCTGTTCTTTTATTCTCGTATTCTTTTTGGGCAAGTTTGCTGCATTCACTTATCATGTGCTTTACTTATTTGTCTTTTTGCCCACACAGTCTACATTGGCGGATTTCCTGGGTTTTGTCTACTTTAGCGTTTATATAATAAGTTCAAATCGCATTGTTTTATATGGCTGTAAGTAGTGATTCTATTTCTCTGTTTAGGTAATAAAATGTGCTCTGGTGACCTCGTGGCACTTGATCCCCTTCGACGTAAGTATCCCCGACTAACTCGATGAGCAGCAAAATCCAACCCCTTCACTAAAGATGTCCCCAGATGACGGAAACATTTTTACTCTAATAGTTTTTTCCCTCGGATTGCAAGACTTTGAAATCCCCCCCCTGTTTCCTTCTTCCCTAACTGTATTAACATGCAGAAATTTAAATGTAATGCGAACAAACATCTCGCTGCTGAACTCTCTACTTAGAGTAACTTTGTAGGTGTGGTCCCTAATAGTAGCCCCTTACGTCCAAGTGGCAATGTTTGGGGTGAAGAAGAGTAAAAAACAAAAGAATATTATTATTTGTACTCACTAGAAGTTATCACACAGGTCATCGTCAGTGATTGCTTACCAACAACAACCAGTGGTGTTCCCTGGAGTCTGAGTGACAACAAGCTTCCCCAGATTTCCATTACTTTCTCTCCACCAATGTTTGATAATCATCGTACATGATCCTGCGGTATCGCAACAGCCGCTTACCATTTACTTCTTGCTGGTAAAAAAACCCATCGGTCTTCTCTAAGATTTGGGTGTCTATAAGCCTCCTCAAGGTCCCAGCACTCTCTGTACTCTTCCAGTGGATATCTAGTTTGTGCTGTCCCTCCTCGGTCTTCTAATCCTCCTTGACCCTCTACAAATATTTTGTGTGGTGTCAGCCTAGGCCAACGCCATATTTTTTTTTGGGGGGGGGGCAGCTTATTTTGTTTGTTGCAGTTTCTGTCTATGCGGTGGTGTTTTTCTTGTGGTTTTGTTTTCTTCTTTTATTTCCATATGACTGGTTATCATTCGTAGCTTATGCGGGTGGTTTCCGCATTCGAGGATTTAGCTGTTTTGATCATTGTCGCCCTTAATCAGTGATCCTTGGATTTAAATTTCTCACAATCTTTTCTCCAGTTTGTTTTAATACTGTTCTCAGTGCTCCTACGATTATTGGTGTTATACTGACTTTCTTCATGCTCCATATTCCTGTCAGTTCGCTGGCTAGTTTCGTGTATTCCAGTACTGTTTCTGGTTTATGTTCGTTCTATTTGTCTGCGTATTCGAAATTCAATAGTTTGCACAGTTCTTAGTGTACTGCTTTCCCCACGCAATCATATCTGTTCTTGTATTCTTTGTTGTGTTAGTTTGCTGCATTCACTTATTATATGATTTAATGTTTCGTCTTCTTGTCCACACAGTCTGTATTTACTGTTTTCCTGGATTTTATTTATTTTAGCTTTATGCAGCTTGTTCTAATCGCATTGTTCTGTGCAGCTATCAGTAACGATTCCGTTTCGGTGTCTAAGTGTCCCATTCGTTGCCATACCCAGCTATTTTCGTGACCTTCTTGTCTTCTCCGTCTTCTGAAGCGTCCATGTGGTTGGTTTTCTTCCTACTTTTCTTTTCTTGTATTTTTGTTTCTGGTTTCGGTTCTTCCAGAGTTGCTTGTTGGAACGGTGTTTCTTGCTGCAGTGATCAGCCTTTCCGTGTTCTGAGTTATGTATTTCTCCAGCTCCATTTTCTTGTGTCTTTCACACAATCTTCTATACTTACTAGTCACTACCCCTTCGTTTCTCTCAATGTAGAGTCTGTCCGTATCGTCTTTTGGCTGTAATGCGTTGTGCATGGTCATTAATATTCTAGTCCTCTGGTCAAGGTTCCTGCGTTCTTGTTTATTTCAGCCAATGAATGGTCCAGAGTATCTTCTTAGTGATACTGCCCAGGTGTGTATCCCTTTTACTAGATTTCTGGTATATAATTTCGTTTCTAAGAGTCTCATTGTTCTTGGTGAATATTCTGTTTTAATCTTCTTAATCATTAGTTGATCACAATTGATTCAAATTGGTTATTGATTTTGATGGTGCGGATTGAACCTTCTTCCATTGATCCTTGAATATCTTCCTTCATTGAAGTGTTCTGTGTTTCAAGTGTTTGATGTTTCAAGTGTTTTATGTTTCAAGTGTTTCATGTGTCAATTGTTTGATATTTCAAGTGTTTCATGTTTCAAGTGTTTAATGTTTCAAGTGTTTGATGTTTCAAGTTCTTGATGTTTCAAGTGTTTCATGTTTCAAGTGTTTCATGTGTCAAGTGTTTGATATTTCAAGTGTTTCATGTTTCAAGTTTTTCATGTTTCAAGTGTTTGATGTTTCAAGTTTTTGATGTTTCAAGTGTTTGATGTTTCAAGCGTTTGATGTTTCAAGTGTTTGATGTATCAAGTGTTTCATATTTCAAGTGTTTCATGGTTCAAGTGTTTCATGTTTCAAGTTTTTGATGTTTCAAGTGTTTCATGTTTCAAGTGTTTGATGTATCAAGTGTTTCATGTTTCAAGTGTTTCATGTTTCAAGTTTTTGATGTTTCAAGCGTTTCATGTTTCAAGTGTTTCATGTTTCAAGTGTTTGATGTTTCAAGCGTTTCATGTTTCAAGTGTTCGATGTATCAAGTGTTTCATATTTCAAGTGTTTCATGTTTCAAGTGTTTCATGTTTCAAGCTTTTGATGTTTCAAGTGTTTCATGTTTCAAGTGTTTCATGTATCAAGTGTTTCATGTTTTAAGGGTTTCATGTTTCAATCACACAAAAGTATATCATCATTTATTTCCATTTTACATATTAACAAAAAACTTTTTTAAAAACGGAGCGAAATAGACGAATATTTCTAATATCAACGTAACAGAGTTTGTAAAATATGGCGTCTATTAATTCGATTAACCCATGTTTTACCCATTCTTTCCATTGATCACGTGCGCATTTTCCGTTTTTTTTTCTTTTTCCAGTTTCGTCGCATATTTTGACAATTGCATACTCTTTTACTTGCCTCCCCACGAGGGCAGAGTTAGACACAAAGTCAAGTTCTATTGTGAGGATAATTCAACTCCCCTAAAAAAGGCAATCTACGTTAGAACAACAATTAAGGACTTCTCTTTCACTGACCTAGGAGAAAAAAATTAAATGTAGTACCAGAACAGATACTACACTTTGCTCCTAGCAAAAAGGCCAAGGAGTGTGACAATTACATTATTACAATTACAAAATTGTCGCTATATTCTTATAAAACACAAACAATGTAAATATATCTCATAGAAGAATCGGTTTTGATACATTTCTCAAATCTTGCAAATTTTTATCTTGAATATTAAATTTTATATTTATCAATTCATATTTTACCAATTCATATTTTATTCTTTCTAAATATCGAGCTTTCTTTGTATATAATCCATTACTTGTTTTTTACCGTCGTGAAAAGATATTCTCTTAGAGTGTTTTTACAGAAAAAGTATACTGATATAACTGTCATTTATTTTCATGAGAACAATATATATATATATATATATATATATTTATTTATTCTGGTACAGAAAAATTAGTACAACATTCGTACCGTCGGTTTCAAGCACGGAAGGTCTTACCCATCCGGCTCTCTTCAGCTTCTGTTGTCATCTGTTTTGGAAATGTGAGGTCACATGACACTCTTGTTGGGACGCGTTATTTGCTCAGTGTGTTGTGCGTGTTTGTTTAAATTTGAATTTAGTGTAATAAGACCGTTAAGATTTAAAACACGGGAGAAGAAAGAGAATTCAAGATTAAAGGGAATAAAAAAGGGGGGTAAAAAATAAAAAGATATATATGAAAAAATATATATATATATATATAAATAAATATAAAAAAACATATATATAAAAACATTTCAATACTAAGAATAAAAGAATAAAAAGAGTATAAAAAGGTATAAAAAGAAGAAAAAAAAGAAGAAAAAAAAGAAAAAAAAAAGAAAAAAGAAAAAAAGGGGGTTAAAAAATATATATATAGAGAGAATAAAATGTAGAGAATAAAAAAGAGCGAGAGAGAAAGAAAGAATAAAAATAGAAAGAATAAAAAGAATAAAAATATAATAAATAAAAGTAAAAGTATAAATAAAATAAAAATAAAAATAAAAATAAAAATAAATTAAAAATAAATTTAAAGATTAAAAATAATAATAATAATAAAAAATAAAATTAAAAATTAAAAATTAAAAATTAAAAATTAAAGATTAAAAACAAAAATAATAAAAATAAAGAAAGGGTTTCTCTGAAATTCCCGTGAGCCAAATTATGAATTTGTATCATTAGCCGTTGATGTGTAAGAATCTTTTCCCCAGATTGGAGTGATTTAATGAAGAAATTCGTTCTAAGGGAGGTAACTAAGATGGAAATATGAAATATTTGAGTTTGTTAAAATGGGTTTGTAGATTAATCTAGTGGTTGATAAAAAATAAATATTTTTGCATTTTGGTGAAAGTCGAAGTTTTTGCTCTTGGAATTTATGTGGATATAGTTTGTTTAAATGGATTTGTAGAGTAATCTAGTGACTGATAATTAAATTAAATATTTTTGTATTTTTGTGAAGGTCGGAGTTTTTGCTCTTGAAGTTTAAGTGGATATAGGTTGATGAGGTATTTGTTCGTATTAGTAGAGGGGGGTAGTTAGACATTATGTGAATCGGTCAGACCAGTTTATAAGCAATGCTTGTCTCTTGTGGACACATCCCCTGAATATTTCATCGCGGACATTTAAACAGGCTGTATTCGGATCGATGATGGCTTTTGAAATGTGGTATTTTTCAGCGTCACATAGAGGACATCTGTTTATGGCTGGAGAGAAGGATGGTTTTCTCTCAATTATTTTCCATTTGATGGTGAAGGGTGTGTTTTCTTCTTTAAGCTGCCATATTCGGGTCGCGAGTGCCGTATTAGCCTTGTTTTTGTATCTGAAGGAGTTTCTGTGTGCATATAGCCTTTGTTTGAAGTTTCCCTTCGTCATCCCAATATATTTTTCTGCATTACTGGTATTCTGGTCTGTGACGGTTGCTTTATATATATATATATATATATATATATATATATATATATATATATATATATATATATATATATAATATTTGTTATTGTTTATTATACGTTTCGTCCTTTTTCAATCGGGACTCATCAGCATAGAGATATGACTATTCACTACCGGTAATGCGATTCGAAACCCCGGACCTCAAGTATGTTTCAATCGCTGGACCAATTGTAAACAGAGAATAAACTATGATAATTTTAACACTTTAACGGCGGCTTTGACGTCGAGGCATTCTACTTCTATTAAGGGAAGGAATGATGCATTATAAGCAAGTGACGTCATGCTGTGTTAATACTACCAATTACAGTGCTCTACTTTCAAGGAGCGACAGATAATAAATATTTGTTATTGTGTATTATCTATGTACATATACGTTTCGTCCTTTTTCAATCGGGACTCAGTATAGAGATATGACTATTCACTACCGGTCATGCGATTCGAAACCCCGGACCTCAAGTATTTTTTCAAGTCCGACGTCGCTAATCGCTGGGCCAATTGTAAACAGCGAATAAACTATGATAATTTTAACACTTTAACGGCGGCTTTGACGTCGAGGCATTCTACTTCTATTAAGGGAAGGAATGATGCATTATATATATATATATATATATATATATATATATATATATATATATATATATATACATATATATATATATTGTTTTCAGGTTCGATTATTTTCGATAGGAATTCGAATCAGAGAGCTCTATGTCCGTTCAAACAGAGCATGAATAAGTTATGAGGTTGAAAAAGACTAAATATACATTCGGATTGTACACATTATAAGTTATTTCGACCGTTACTAGGTCTTCTCGGATGTGTTTCCAACCACAATTCAAACCCAAATGGAAGAATTTTAACACCTTTATATATTTTAAAACAAAGTAAAAATCAAGAATAAAATAAAAAATAGAAAATGAAAAGAATTTCAACGATATTCTATTTACTGATTGGTCTCTATAATATAGAAGAGATGGGAAGGGGTTATTATGTTAATTAATAAATTAGGGTGGTGGCATTCACGGAGTATAAAAATATGTAAAATCAAAGTACAAAAATAAATTAGGTTTCCTATTTTTACAGAAGTCAATCCTCGATTTAAAAGGTGGATATAACTGATCATGATTAAAACCTAAATGTGTCCGTTTAAAAGAATAAGAATTTTTTTAAATTATGTTACAATACGAACGTTTGGATTGCATTTCAGATTGCGAATGTTATATGTTTAAAAATTAAATGTATTACGTTTTTAAAAATTAAAATACGGAAATTACGATTAAAATAGGTACTACAACTGCACACGATTGAAAAATGTTTTATTATATGACGATGAATTAAAAGTATGGTGAAGTTAATATAGGTTTTATTTACAAAAAAAAAATATTACAGGTTACTTATTTTAAATTTGTGACGGTGTCTACATTTTGCCAATAATTCGTCCCTTTTATTTAAGATATTGTTGTCTGCATATTTTAGGATTCTAATATATATATATATATATATATATATATATATATATATATATATATATATATATATATATAGGTTTGTCTTAGCTCGATTACCAGTTCATAAATACATCCACTAACTATTAATGCTATTTAATTACAAGAAATTTGATGACGCCAAGACAATCTCAATTGTAGCAACATTTAATTTGGGTAAGTGTAAGATTTTAATACATTTTTCAAATTACATAAATTTTGCATCGAATCTATTTTTCTATAAAATTGTGTGTCATACTCCCAACTTTCTTTGTATATAATTACTTAATTTTGCGCGGTGTGTATAGTATTGTACGTTATATATAAAATTGTAAGTTATATATAGTATTGTACGTTGTATATAGCATTGTACGTTATATATGGTATTTTACTATATATATAGTATTGTATGTTATATATAGTATTGCACGTCATATATAGCATTGTACGTAATATATAGTATTGTACTTTATATATAGTATTGTGCGTTATATGTAGTATTGTACTTTATATATAGTATTGCATGTTATATATAGTATTGTATGTTTTCTACAGTATTGTATGTTATATATATCATTGTACGTTATATAGTATTGTATGTTATATATAGCATTGTACGTTATATAGGGTTATATGTTATATATAGTATTGCACGTTATATATAGCATTGTACGTTACATATAGTATTGTACTTTATATATAGTATTGTGCGTCATATAAAGTATTGCACTTAATATATAGTATTGCACTTAATATATAGTATTGTATGTTATATATAGTATATGTGTTCTACAGTATTGTAGGTTATATATAGTATTGTACGTTATATAATATTGTATGTTATATATAGCATTGTGCGTTATATAGTATTGTATGTTATATATAGCATTGTGCGTTATATAGTATTGTATGTTATATATAGCATTGTATGTTATATATAGCATTGTAGGTTATATAGTATTGTATGTTATATATAGCATTGTACGTTATATAGTATTGTATGTTATATAGTATTGTATGATATTTAGCAGTGTATGTTATATAGTATTGTATGTTATATATAGTATTGTAAACTGTAAAATGAACGTTTTATTAACTCCATGGGGTAAATTGTTCTCGTACCGTCAGCCATGACTGAGTAGAAGTGTTAAGTAATGGACCTGTGACGAAAGGGATAAAGGCGTTGGGTACAATCAGTTTTAAGTGACAGTTTCCTGAGGTCGAAGATTCACTTCAGGTGATAATAACTAAGATGAAAATAATAATTAGATTTACTCGAACATGGTTGGCGCGACCAAAACAATTTACCCCATGGATTTAATAAAACGTACATTTCGAAATGTTGTATACGTCGGTGGTGAGATCGGCCGAAACGTTGTGAAAATAACAACCAAGATGAGAATGGTAGTCGGAATAATCCAAATAACAGAATATATTTAGAGATTTTTGAGGTTGGTGTATTTTTTTTTTACTATTTGGCTGACATGTGTTAATTGGACCGTATTGAGCGATTCTTCCGAATTTGGGGTAATCTCTACTTGACCAATGACTTTGGCATTGTTCACGAACATGACCTGGCTGCAGGGTCGAGGCCAAATCGCGCTGACCTAGTAGAAATAGAAAGATAAACTAAAACATAGGGTTGGCCTAAGATTACTCGGCCACGTGCCATAAATCACGAACATTGCAAGTGCGTCGCTCACTGACGGTGCCGTGTGCGGCGCGGCGCGTGTTCCAGTGTCAGGACTAAGGACAGAGGCCAGACGGTTAGAATTATGCGACCGGCGGGTGCAGAAAAGCCTTGCAGACTTTTCCCCTGGGGTAAAATGTCGATTGACATGCCCGACAGAAAAAAAGAGTATAATGAGCCATGCACCGTCCAAATGGCCGAGTCTAACAACAAAAACAAAATTTAGAATATAATTCTGCCGCTTTTCTATTCTTTTTCTCTTAGTAAAACTGAGAACGGTTCTGGCGACGGGTAGACTTTTTCGACCGCCGGCGTCGATCGGACGCCAATGTCGTTTGTTGTGCTATTTTATTTCAATTTGTTATTTCTAAATTGTATGCAGCAAAACAAGGGGCGATAATTAGCTTGCCTTCGTCCGATGAAATATTACATGTGAAATATATTCATTGCCGTTTCTTGACATATGTATAAATGTCGGCCGTACTCCAACTACTTGATCGTTGAAGCCTGACGCTTGCATACATCACGCAGACGCAAGTCAAATTCGTATAAAGACTTCATAAAAATAATATAAATTGCATGCAACGAAGTTGAGGACGGAGAAGAACTTGAAGAATATGCTTCTGTCTCGTCTGATAGTTGAAAGCGACAGTTTTTGTCGAAGATTAATCTGTTCGAACGCAATCATCTCGTCAAAAAGACAAATTGCAAATCTTTAAAATCTGTTGCAATACTTTTTTCGCGCTTTTTTTTAAAGGCATACGTCATCCAATTCAGTTTTTTTTTTCGGTGAGCATTTAAGCAATAGTCACAAAAGAAGCAACCCCCGACTAAAGATAAGAGAAATTGTCGTAACATAGATTATGGAATCAGTAAGTCGAGTTTGAATTGGTGTAGCAGTATAAGGAATTCTTACTGCGAGGGTAAGACCTCTTTTATTTATGACCGATAAGAAATAAAATATTGGTTAGGATTAAATATGAAATCGATGACATCGATTGAAAGTAATTATTGATTTTAATATGACGGATAAATATTTGCCGTAAATCAGTGATAAATAAGTTTTTATTATCTTATAGTTAAAAAAGCTATTAATCTCGAAAGCACAGGAGAACATCGACTTTATTTATTTTTTATAGCTTAAATTCACCTAAGACAAGTATCATTGCTACTGAGACGTGAGGAGTTAATGTAGATTAGGAGCCAGCAATTATAGGGGGAATCCTAAGTGATGGGTCGGGTAGCGAGACATTTGTTCACATTAAACTTACATTTCTGTATGTCGGTATAGTCAGGAAATCAGGGAGCAGGGAGGAAATTTTAAAGGCGTTCAGCTCGATGAAATAAGCTCGTAGAGTAAAAATCTCTCCGGCATTTGGGGAACTCCACAAGGAATGGATAGAACTTAACTGATTGTTGAGTTAATCGGGTGCATTTACGTCGAAGCACATTCCATTGAAGTACTTGTAAAACAAGCACATGGATGCAACATTATGGCGATGGGACATAGGCTGAATCTTGGTGGATATTGAGATACCTATTAGATTAGCGACTCATTTGTGGACCGTGTCTTACAGGGAGAGACTAGTGGATGTTGCGCCAATGCAGATGGGCGGATGGTTGTTTGGTTTGAGATTGCCATTCGTGTTGTTATATGTTACATGTGACAGTAAGGCTGTAACACACTGGAAAGCTTTAATACGTTGAAATAATTGAACACATAGGTTTCACTAAACACATCAACAGAGAAATTGGAAACAGGTGTCATTAGGCGAGGAAGTGAAATTATCGCCTGTCAAAGATTGTGGAAAGTAAGACATATTTGAGACACCTTACTTTCCATCATATGTTCGGCTACAATGGCCTCCAAAGTAAACCTACTATAGAATTAAATATAAGTGGAGAAGCAATACTCAATATATTAATACGATAGCGTGTGTGTTCGTGTGTCACGTTTACATCAAAAGCTCTACGCATGCGTGCCGTACCTAGATTTGGAAAAAAATTTAAGTCACCTAATTTTCGTCCCTTTGGCGCAACGGTTAGCGACGTAGGATTTTTACGCCGGTTTTTGACGTCGGCCCGACAGGTTTATAGTTCGATCCCAACCAACCTCTAAGATTTTTTCTACATCGAAAGGGGGTGAGGGAGGTAGGAAGTGGGCGACCGGGAAAACACATATTAATACGATAGTGTGTGTGTTATTTTGTGTGTCACGCTTACATCAAATGCAACAACCTTCCGAATCTTTGTATGCTACTTATGAATTGGAGCCACATTTAATTTAATCTAAAGCATTTACAAAGTAAGGTTTAGTCGTCGAAATATTACTTTCACTAGAAATATTGTATATAAAGAAGTTTTGTAAATTTTTTTCATGTATTGCTCATTTTTTTTTAATAAATATACAAATTAAATCTTATCATATTTTATTCAAACATGTATATTTAGGAACAAGATGATTAGTATTGAAAACATCATTTCGTGTAATTTATACGGGTCCTGCTAGTTATAAATAATTGATTAAAACACCACAAAAGAAAATTGCGAAATGACTAAAGTAAAAAAAACAAAAAAACATAAATATTCTATAATAATAAGTAATAATACTGCACATTTAGAAATAATTAGATTTAAGACTCCCCAAACTTATGCTAGTAATGTCTACATGGACTCATGATCATACGGTTAAAATCGTTGGTCAACAATCAGCTCTTTGTAACACTCTTATAAAGGATGGAGATTCAATTCTTACTACAGATACGAATAACTAAATATTAGAATAATTTACACCGATGTCTGCTAGAAAGAGTACAACATATCTCATCGATTAAATATGGATTCAGTTTCAAATTCTGTACAGGTTTCTGAGTTAGACATAGAACAATCCTATGTTCTAAAAGATGCATCTAACGAAGCACGGGGTTTACATCGGTCTAAACCTTGTCAATATACCAATCAAACCGATAATAGTCCGAATAATCCAAATATAATGTGCCCCGCCAAATATACCACCCATGGAATCATTAATAAAATTCACAATCCTTTCATCAATCCAACCATATTATGTACACATAAACTTCAGTTTATGCCAAACTTGTCCACTAAGTTTCACTCCTGAATGTCAAACACTCCAAGTTATATCGCCGTTCAATGATACGCTTTCAATGTATACCTCTACGTTGACTAATACTGAGTGCTACCCTATGGTCGTTAAAGCGGTGCAGTGGAGGATGAAAAGTAGTTTCAACATGATGGAGCAACTTCCCACGCTTTAAATGACTCGTTAGAATGGGTGCAAATTCGTCTTATCAGTAGGATGCCTAATTCTGCATAGGCTTCACACTCACTCTATCCTAACCCCTTCAGATTTTTATCTAAACAATTACGGAACTATTCCTAGACCGAAGCGGGTCATCCCTTACTAAACCAGAGCAGTCCCGAGAGAAGAGCAAGTCAGGTGGTAACCCAGTAATATAAGTTTTGGTACTTCTACAGATGGTGACCTAAGCTAACCCTGACTCCGAATCTAACCCTAACCAGAAATCTAACGCAAACCCTGACTCTGACCCTGACCCAGTAGTATAAGTTTTGGACGTCTACAGATTAGGACCCAAGCTTACCCTGACTCCGAATCTAAACCTGACTATAAATCTGACCCTGACCTTGACCCTGACCCAGTTATATAAGTTTTGATACTTATCTAGATTAGGACCCAAGCTAACCTTGACCCTGAATCTAACCCTAACAATAAATCTAACGCTAACCCTGCTCCTGACCCTGACCCCGACCCTGACCCTGAACCTGACGACACCAAATCGATTTTAGCTCGGGTCTTAATCTGGAGTAGGACACAAGGTTTATTGTAAGGCAGTTGTACTCCTTGTTTCCAGCATCGATAAGGTTAGGTCCAAGACTCAACTGTAATAAACTAATATATTTCTGGTGAACGTGTAATGTTAGAGGCAAAATCGAAGTCACAATTATCTCATAGTTATTCAAATTAAACATTGATCCCTTTGTTGTCAGTTGCCGTTGCCCACGTGGGAATGGATTTTCTTACTTGCGAGACAAAGCTGTTAAATATTCAGATTAGACATATTATTTGCCATAGTAACTGACGCATTCATGTCCAGTACGAACATCGATCTACACACACACACACACACAAACAAACAAACAAACACACACACATCGTTCGGACACACGCACACATTGTTTAAAGAGAAAACTATATTTGTGAGAGGAAAAAAAACAGAAGGAAAGAGATTAATGAATCCCCGCGGCGTCGGTCAAGTCTAAACTTCAGAGTCTTCATCTGACGGAAATTCCGTTCCAACCGTTAAAAAAACATCCAACTTAAATTAAGCGATCGAGATACTGTGTATCTCGATTGTTGCAGAGGGCTTGGTCGCCATGTTGGCAGCTGAGTTGAGTTAAAAGAAACCAACTGATGTCAATCTTTCGTCCCTCATCGTTCGATCGATTAGAAACCTCACCATCTCTTTGATTTTTTTATCTTTTCTTTTTTATCTATTTGATTTAGAAACGATAAAGGGGAGCATTAAATGGGTCGCCATTTTCCAACCTTTGATGAAAAACGTGGGGAAATGTGAATCTTTCGCCGTAAACCGTGACTGAACGAAGAAGCCAAACGAGTTTATATAATTTGGATTGTTCGGACTACTATTCTTATGTTGGTTTATATTTTGACAACGTTTCGGCCGATTTGACTTCAGACCTTCTCTATATGTATTTTTATCAGACTCAGCCATCTTTATCTCAACTTGTGCACAATTTTAAACTGAACCCATTATTAAATTCATGTGGATAAATTGTTCATGTTTCGTCAGATCAAGTAGAATGTTAAATAATTTTTAATTTCATTGAAAATTGATCGAGTCGAATGTTAAATAATTGTTAATTTTAGTAATAATTAATCAGGTAGAATGCTAAATAATTTTTATTTTATCAAAAAGTGATCGAGTAGAATGTTAAATGATTTTTAATTTATTTATAATTGATCGAGTAGAATGTTTAATAATTTTTTATTTTATTCATAATTAATCGAGTAGAATGTTAAATAATTGTTAATTTTAGTAATAATTAATCGAGTAGAATGCTAAATAATTTTTATTTTATCAAAAATTGATCGAGTAGAATGTTAAATAATTTTTAATTTTATAAATAATTAATCTAGTAGAATGTTAAGTAATTTTTAATTTCATTGAAAATTGATCGAGTCGAATGTTAAATAATTGTTAATTTTAGTAATAATTAATCAGGTAGAATGCTAAATAATTTTTTTTTATCAAAAATTGATCGAGTAGAATGTTAAATAATTTTTAATTTTAGTAATAATTAATCGAGTAGAATGCTAAATAATTTTTATTTAATCAAACATTGATCGAGTAGAATGTTAAATAATTTTTAATTTAATTTATAATTGATCGAGTAGAATGTTAAATAATTTTTAATTTTAGTAATAATTAATCGAGTAGAATGCTAAATAATTTTTATTTTATCAAAAATTGATCGAGTAGAATGTTAAATAATTTTTAATTTTAGTAATAATTAATCGAGTAGAATGTTAAATCATTTTTAATTTCATTAAAAATTGATCGAGTAGAATGTTAAATCATTTTTTATTTTATTTATACTTAATCGAGTAGAATGTTAAATAATTTTTAATTTTAGTAATAATTAATCGAGTAGAATGTTAAATAATTTTTATTTTATCAACAATTGATCGAGTAGAATGTTAAATAATTTTTATTTTATCAACAATTGATCGAGTAGAATGTTAAATAATTTTTATTTTATTCATAATTAATCGAGTAGAATGCTAAATAATTTTTATTTTATCAAAAATTGATCGAGTAGAATGTTAAATAATTTTTAATTTTATTAATAATTAATCTAGTAGAATGTAAAATCATTTTTAATTTCATTGAAAATTGATCGAGTAGAATGTTAAATAATTGTTAATTTTAGTAATAATTAAACAGGTAGAATGCTAAATAATTTTTATTTTATCAAAAAGTGATCGAGTAGAATGTTAAATGATTTTTAATTTATTCATAATTGATCGAGTAGAATGTTTAATAATTTTTAATTTTAGTAATAATTAATCGAGTAGAATGCTAAATAATTTTTATTTTATCAAAAATTGATCGAGTAGAATGTTAAATAATTTTTAAT
This sequence comes from Sepiola atlantica, assembly GCA_963556195.1. Classification (NCBI taxonomy): domain Eukaryota; kingdom Metazoa; phylum Mollusca; class Cephalopoda; order Sepiida; family Sepiolidae; genus Sepiola; species Sepiola atlantica. The sequence goes on along the minus strand of OY744516.1, from coordinate 4,164,001 downwards.
TTTAGTAATAATTAATCGAGTAGAATGCTAAATAATTTTTATTTTATCAAAAATACATGTGGTAGAATGTTAAATAATTTTTATTTTATTTATAATTGATCGAGTAGAATGTTAAATAATTTTTAATTTTAGTAATAATTAATCGAGTAGAATGCTAACTAATTTTTATTTAATCAAACATTGATCGAGTAGAATGTTAAATAATTTTTAATTTTAGTAATAATTAATCGAGTAGAATGCTAAATAATTTTTATTTTATCAAAAATTGATCGAGTAGAATGTTAAATAATTTTTATTTTATCAACAATTGATCGAGTAGAATGTTAAATAATTTTTATTTTATTTATAATTGATCGAGTAAAATGTAAAATTATTTTTAATTTTAGTAATAATTAATCGAGTAAAATGCTAAATAATTTTTATTTCATCAAAAATAGATCGAGTAGAATGTTAAATAATTTTTAATTTTAGTAATAATTAATCGAGTAGAATGTTAAATAATTTTTATTTTATCAACAATTAATCGAGTAGAATGTTAAATAATTTTTATTTTATCAACAATTGATCGAGTAGAATGTTAAATAATTTTTATTTTATTCATAATTAATCGAGTAGAATGCTAAATAATTTTTATTTTATCAACAATTGATCGAGTAGAATGTTTAATAATTTTTAATTTTATTAATAATTAATCTAGTAGAATGTAAAATCATTTTTAATTTCATTGAAAATTGATCGAGTAGAATGTTAAATAATTGTTAATTTTAGTAATAATTAAACAGGTAGAATGCTAAATAATTTTTATTTTATCAAAAAGTGATCGAGTAGAATGTTAAATGATTTTTAATTTATTCATAATTGATCGAGTAGAATGTTTAATAATTTTTAATTTTAGTAATAATTAATCGAGTAGAATGCTAAATAATTTTTATTTTATCAAAAATTGATCGAGTAGAATGTTAAATAATTTTTAATATTAGTAATAATTAATCGAGTAGAATGCTAAATAATTTTTATTTTATCAAAAATTGATGTGGTAGAATGTTAAATAATTTTTATTTTATTTATAATTGATCGAGTAGAATGTTAAATAATTTTTAATTTTAGTAATAATTAATCGAGTAGAATGCTAACTAATTTTTATTTAATCAAACATTGATCGAGTAGAATGTTAAATAATTTTTAATTTTAGTAATAATTAATCGAGTAGAATGCTAAATAATTTTTATTTTATCAAAAATTGATCGAGTAGAATGTTAAATAATTTTTATTTTATCAACAATTGATCGAGTAGAATGTTAAATAATTTTTATTTTATTTATAATTGATCGAGTAAAATGTAAAATTATTTTTAATTTTAGTAATAATTAATCGAGTAAAATGCTAAATAATTTTTATTTCATCAAAAATAGATCGAGTAGAATGTTAAATAATTTTTATTTTATTCATAATTGATCGAGTAGAATGTTAAATAATTGTTAATTTTAGTAATAATTAATCGAGTAGAATGCTAAATAATGTTTATTTTATCAAAAATTGATCGAGTAGAATGTTAAATAATTTTTAATTTTATTAATAATAAATCTAGTAGAATGTTAAATCATTTTTAATTTCATTGAAAATTGATCGAGTAGAATGTTAAATAATTGTTAATTTTAGTAATAATTAAACAGGTAGAATGCTAAATAATTTTTATTTTATCAAAAAGTGATCGAGTAGAATGTTAAATGATTTTTAATTTAGTAATAATTAATCGAGTAGAATGCTAAATAATTTTTATTTTATAAAAAATTGATCGAGTACAATGTTAAATAATTTTTATTTTATCAAAAATTGATCGAGTAGAATGTTAAATAATTTTTAATTTTAGTAATAATTAATCGAGTAGAATGTTAAATCATTTTTAATTTCATTAAAAATTGATCGAGTAGAATGTTAAATAATTTTTTATTTTATTTATAATTAATCGAGTAGAATGTTAAATAATTTTTAATTTTAGTAATAATTAATCGAGTAGAATGTTAAATAATTTTTATTTTATCAACAATTGATCGAGTAGAATGTTAAATAATTTTTATTTTATTCATAATTAATCGAGTAGAATGCTAAATAATTTTTATTTTATCAAAAATTGATCGAGTAGAATGTTAAATAATTTTTAATTTTATTAATAATTAATCTAGTAGAATGTTAAATCATTTTTAATTTCATTGAAAATTGATCGAGTAGAATGTTAAATAATTGTTAATTTTAGTAATAATTAAACAGGTAGAATGCTAAATATTTTTTATTTTATCAAAAAGTGATCGAGTAGAATGTTAAATGATTTTTAATTTATTTATAATTGAGCGAGTAGAATGATTAATAATTTTTAATTTTAGTAATAATTAATCGAGTAGAATGCTATATAATTTTTATTTTATCAAAAATTGATCGAGTAGAATGTTAAATAATTTTTAATTTTAGTAATAATTAATCGAGTAGAATGCTAAATAATTTTTATTTTATCAAAAATTGATGTGGTAGAATGTTAAATAATTTTTATTTTATTTATAATTGATCGAGTAGAATGTTAAATAATTTTTAATTTTAGTAATAATTAATCGAGTAGAATGCTAACTAATTTTTATTTAATCAAACATTGATCGAGTAGAATGTTAAATAATTTTTAATTTTATTAATAATTAATCGAGTAGAATGCTAAATAATTTTTATTTTATCAAAAATTGATCGAGTAGAATGTTAAATAATTTTTATTTTATTTATAATTGATCGAGTAGAATGTTAAATAATTTTTAATTTTAGTAATAATTAATCGAGTAGAATGCTAAATAATTTTTATTTAATCAAACATTGATCGAGTAGAATGTTAAATAATTTTTAATTTAATTTATAATTGATCGAGTAGAATGTTAAATAATTTTTAATTTTATCAAAAATTGATCGAGTAGAATGTTAAATAATTTTTATTTTATCAACAATTGATCGAGTAGAATGTTAAATAATTTTTATTTTATTTATAATTGATCGAGTAAAATGTAAAATTATTTTTAATTTTAGTAATAATTAATCGAGTAAAATGCTAAATAATTTTTATTTCATCAAAAATAGATCGAGTAGAATGTTAAATAATTTTTAATTTTAGTAATAATTAATCGAGTAGAATGTTAAATAATTTTTATTTTATCAACAATTAATCGAGTAGAATGTTAAATAATTTTTATTTTATCAACAATTGATCGAGTAGAATGTTAAATAATTTTTATTTTATTCATAATTAATCGAGTAGAATGCTAAATAATTTTTATTTTATCAACAATTGATCGAGTAGAATGTTTAATAATTTTTAATTTTATTAATAATTAATCTAGTAGAATGTAAAATCATTTTTAATTTCATTGAAAATTGATCGAGTAGAATGTTAAATAATTGTTAATTTTAGTAATAATTAAACAGGTAGAATGCTAAATAATTTTTATTTTATCAAAAAGTGATCGAGTAGAATGTTAAATGATTTTTAATTTATTCATAATTGATCGAGTAGAATGTTTAATAATTTTTAATTTTAGTAATAATTAATCGCGTAGAATGCTAAATAATTTTTATTTTATCAAAAATTGATCGAGTAGAATGTTAAATAATTTTTAATATTAGTAATAATTAATCGAGTAGAATGCTAAATAATTTTTATTTTATCAAAAATTGATGTGGTAGAATGTTAAATAATTTTTATTTTATTTATAATTGATCGAGTAGAATGTTAAATAATTTTTAATTTTAGTAATAATTAATCGAGTAGAATGCTAACTAATTTTTATTTAATCAAACATTGATCGAGTAGAATGTTAAATAATTTTTAATTTTAGTAATAATTAATCGAGTAGAATGCTAAATAATTTTTATTTTATCAAAAATTGATCGAGTAGAATGTTAAATAATTTTTATTTTATCAACAATTGATCGAGTAGAATGTTAAATAATTTTTATTTTATTTATAATTGATCGAGTAAAATGTAAAATTATTTTTAATTTTAGTAATAATTAATCGAGTAAAATGCTAAATAATTTTTATTTCATCAAAAATAGATCGAGTAGAATGTTAAATAATTTTTATTTTATTCATAATTGATCGAGTAGAATGTTAAATAATTGTTAATTTTAGTAATAATTAATCGAGTAGAATGCTAAATAATGTTTATTTTATCAAAAATTGATCGAGTAGAATGTTAAATAATTTTTAATTTTATTAATAATAAATCTAGTAGAATGTTAAATCATTTTTAATTTCATTGAAAATTGATCGAGTAGAATGTTAAATAATTGTTAATTTTAGTAATAATTAAACAGGTAGAATGCTAAATAATTTTTATTTTATCAAAAAGTGATCGAGTAGAATGTTAAATGATTTTTAATTTAGTAATAATTAATCGAGTAGAATGCTAAATAATTTTTATTTTATAAAAAATTGATCGAGTACAATGTTAAATAATTTTTATTTTATCAAAAATTGATCGAGTAGAATGTTAAATAATTTTTAATTTTAGTAATAATTAATCGAGTAGAATGTTAAATCATTTTTAATTTCATTAAAAATTGATCGAGTAGAATGTTAAATAATTTTTTATTTTATTTATAATTAATCGAGTAGAATGTTAAATAATTTTTAATTTTAGTAATAATTAATCGAGTAGAATGTTAAATAATTTTTATTTTATCAACAATTGATCGAGTAGAATGTTAAATAATTTTTATTTTATTCATAATTAATCGAGTAGAATGCTAAATAATTTTTATTTTATCAAAAATTGATCGAGTAGAATGTTAAATAATTTTTAATTTTATTAATAATTAATCTAGTAGAATGTTAAATCATTTTTAATTTCATTGAAAATTGATCGAGTAGAATGTTAAATAATTGTTAATTTTAGTAATAATTAAACAGGTAGAATGCTAAATATTTTTTATTTTATCAAAAAGTGATCGAGTAGAATGTTAAATGATTTTTAATTTATTTATAATTGAGCGAGTAGAATGTTTAATAATTTTTAATTTTAGTAATAATTAATCGAGTAGAATGCTATATAATTTTTATTTTATCAAAAATTGATCGAGTAGAATGTTAAATAATTTTTAATTTTAGTAATAATTAATCGAGTAGAATGCTAAATAATTTTTATTTTATCAAAAATTGATGTGGTAGAATGTTAAATAATTTTTATTTTATTTATAATTGATCGAGTAGAATGTTAAATAATTTTTAATTTTAGTAATAATTAATCGAGTAGAATGCTAACTAATTTTTATTTAATCAAACATTGATCGAGTAGAATGTTAAATAATTTTTAATTTTATTAATAATTAATCGAGTAGAATGCTAAATAATTTTTATTTTATCAAAAATTGATCGAGTAGAATGTTAAATAATTTTTATTTTATTTATAATTGATCGAGTAGAATGTTAAATAATTGTTAATTTTAGTAATAATTAATCGAGTAGAATGCTAAATAATTTTTATTTTATCTAAAATTGATCATGTAGAATGTTAAATAATTTTTATTTTATTAATAATTGATCGAGTAGAATGTTAAATAATTTTTAATTTTAGTAATAATTAATCTAGTAGAATGTTAAATAATTTTTTATTTTATTTATAATTAATCGAGTAGAATGTTAAATAATTTTTATTTTATTAATAATTGATCGAGTAGAATGTTGAATTATTTTTGATCTTATTCTTAGTTTTTGTCGCCTGTGGTGAGGATTAATCCCCAGATTGATGTCAATTAGAATTTATTAATACCCAATGCCATTATATGTTGTGCCACGGGTTCGTGTTTGAGAGAAGAAATAAAGTGTTCGGTTTGAAATTTCGTATCGGTTCTCGAGTTTGACATAAACCTCACCGAGTTCAAAAAGATGCACCTAAAATGATCGGAATTTCCCGTTCCGTCAGCCATAACTGGGTTTTAAGTAAATCTAAAGCATATGCTTAGTATCGCCTACACTGATGATTGAACTGACCCCCCCCCCAGACGACTGCCACATAGTCATGGCTGATGGAGCAATCTACCCCCGTGGATTAAATAAATAATTCCGCTCGAAATACCGTACAGATTCCCGAGTTCGACATAAACATTCCCGAGTTGGACAATATGCATCTGAAGAAAGTCGGATATTACATCGGTCGAAACGTTGTGAGAATAAAAGCAAAGATGAGAAAATAGCCCGAATAATCCAAAAGATACGATTTAAAAAGAATCAAAGAATAGTTGCGATGTTGAGTGACAAGCACCTCACCCTACAAGAATGAAATACGTCTGAAAAATGAAGGAAGCTATTGGTGCTTTATTTTTATTTGGTATTCTAAAGAAAGAATCAAAAGATATATAGTTGATTTACAATTCAATTCCTTGACCTTTGGGGCTATGAAATAAATGTAGTATCTTTTCTGATGCCGTACTTATTGTTTTCTATCCTCGGTTAGTGACAAGTCCTTCTAGACTGAGGCACATTTAATTTTTTTTTTCAAATCCAGAGCACCTCATTTGGAGAAGCTGGAATTCCCCCACATTAAAAACCAACCTTGTCCACCTTCGTGGGGAGACAAATAAATATGTATCATTCAAATGTATTTATTCCTATTAAATGTCGAACGACGATACAAGGGATATGCGGAGAAATGTGAAAACATTTTAGCAACCAGGGTTGCAAAGTCGGAAGGTATAAAGTCCGACTCAGACTCCCACGCCTACTCCTAGTATTCCAAAACTTCGGCATTCGACTCAGGCTCCTAGAATTAAAGAATTACGACTCCTAAACCGACTCCTTATTTTATAGTATAACACTATTCACGATGTTTGTTAATTTTTCGGAGATTAAAAATTCGATTCCGACTTTGACTAATTTCAAAATCTCCGTTAGCAACACAAAGTAGAATCCCGAATAAAACCAAAGAGTTTTGATTTACTCCTCTCCAGGAGTTAGGCACAAGACCAGTTTTTATCTTACTCCCACAAGTAAGATGTGACCCAAGGTCGGGTCGGGAAAGTGGGGTTTAAAAATTGCCTGGGCAGCCCCGTCGGCATTCCGCTGTAGGGGCGTCTCAGGCAGTAAGCAATAAACTTACACCTCCCCAAAGAGGGGAGGCAAAGCCTGGGAGGGTGGACCTCCTAGAACTGCACAGGACAGACCTATAGACCGGCGTAAATCAAGCCCCGAAGGCCAAGACAATACCAGTCTATGGGGTGCAGTATGCATCGGAACAGATACTACACTTTGATCTTAGCCAAAAGGCAACACCAAAGAGTTACACTTTCAGAAACATTCACAAATGACCAATCAAACGAAACTGTCTCACTAGAGACACGAACCCTGTTAGCCGCTTCCATTTTTGCGTATGCGGTTTCTATACAAGCTGAGCCACCCTCGAACTTTGCCAATTCAATTTCACTTTGTCTACCGAAATAGATAATTTAATTGACCCTTCGAACATTTTTGAAAAAAAGTACGATTTGAGATGACATGGCAATTCACGTATTTGATACTTTTTCTACAAGTTGGTATCGAAATATTTTGAGCCATTATTTCTATCTGAAAAGAGGATGTACAAGGATCAAACATACATCGCTGTCTCTTGCTGTCTTTTGCTAGATATACATTTACATAAGCTATTCCCACTGGTTTCTCGTTCAAATCTCTAGCGTTGATTCGTTTGGTTTTTATTTGTCTTCATTTGTTTGTTCATCTCAAAAACCATGTCTCAGTTTCTCAAGAGATAAATATTCGACATTGAACAAAATCACATCGACGTTCAATTAGAGTAACAGCAAATTTAAATTCTTAAACCAGAGTAATCCAAATCGAAAAACAGGAAATAAAAACGTAAACAAATAAAACTCAAAGAAAAATACATTTTCATTGGTTAAAACTTATTTCCTGTTCCATGTCCGACCGTGTCTAACTTTTTGTTCTCATTTATTTCCTAATCTTTTTTTATTTGGAATTTAATTAATTTCTTGAGAATTTTTTTTTCATGAAAACAAAAAAAGTTAATTAGTTCTTGTATATCCGTAATAAACTTTTTTCGAGTTGGACATTTTATAGTGTATATTGCTTTTTGTTTATCCATTTGTTGCCAGTGAAATCTAGAGAGATCATTCCCAGCTCAATTTTGGCGCCAAATCCGGATGAGATAATGTTGTCAGAGGCGTAAACTAGTGGTCACATGGTTTTGGGGGAAGGAGCAGAGCTGTTAGGCAAAACAGTCACAAGTCGATATGGGAACAATCTCGAGGGAAATAGAATAAAAGTGACGCTAAAAATAAACATAAACATCGACGATATTGGTGAGTCGTTTTTAGGAAAACTATAAACAAAATATCCGTGATTACCATCACGGCTATGCAGTGCTGCCAATGATAAAACAATTATCATACTGATCATCTTTTGCCACAGCATGCTTTTAAAACATCTATAGTAGCATCAAAATTAACCATATGGATATATGTAAGATTATGGATGGGGCCCCAGATCTTCAGATACGATTAAGTTAGCTAGTGTGAATTATGGCTGGTGGCAGATGAAGACAATGAGTGCGGGTCGAGCTGACATGCACAGAAGGGGACCGTTATGAGTCAATCATGTTTTTGTAAAACCATAAGAAAGTTACAAATTCGGCGAAGACACAGGGTATCTCGGGTCAGAAAAGGTCAGATGTGGGACGATTGTGAATGTCATGTCTGATTGGTCGACCCGAGGCAAGTGTCTCTTACGTCATATGTTTTTATCAAAAACGAGAGTTTTTGAAACAGAACGCTTTTGGAAGTGATAGCGTTAACATCACGATACAGCCGCTCGTCCTGAAAGCAAGCGGACTCATGAAAATATGGGGAGTTTTTGAAAGAGTCTCAGTTTTAGAAGCGAGCCGGACGGTCGACTTCTCTATGTGTCTTCAACTGAAAAAAGACAACATTTTTTGGGAGCTCGGAGCGTTAAGTTGAATATGTAGTCGCTCGTCGTAATGGCTGAATCTCGAAAGAGATCCAGCCGTCGCATCCCACAGCGTAAAGTATGAATGAGTGAAGTACAGAATCGAGCGAAACTATGGAAAACCCAATCCACAACCAAGTCCAGAATAAAAGAATAGAATCTCTCTGAGGAAAAACTGCCTCCGAGTGTTGTCTCCTGCCTGTCTATAAAGTTTATCCACAGATCAAAGACCACCAGCATCGATCACGGCCAGAGACACGCAATGGAAACCGGCGGCACCAATGGCGATCACGACCAGACGACGAAAGGAGCTATAAGGTAACTTTTTGTATTGAACATTTTTGGGTCCTAATTTGTTAAACTGAGAGAGTTGAAACGGAAAGAACAAGTGCACGATGTTTAAAAAGAACTATGTGTAAAGTGAACAATGTTAATTTGAAGTTAATTTGAACAGATAAACTGTGACAATGTTTTAACGAGAAAAATGCTTAATGTAAAGAAAAATGCTTGAAAAGAAATGTTTAAAGAAAGCAGTGTTTTAATAACGAGGAAAAATGCTTTAAAAGAAATGTGCTTAACGAACAATGTTTAATATAAGTAAAATGTGTTTAACGAACTGTGTAAAAAAAGAACAATGTTTAATGCAAAATGTTTAAAGGCTTAAAAATGCGTTAAAAAATGTGTTTAAAAATGAGTGTTAAAAAAGTTCGAAAACGCTTCTAAGGTTTCGGTTTCGAGAAGCGTGGTCGTAATAGAGTTTAATTTTCCTGTGCGTAATGCAACACATCTCTTTTTGGTGCCGTGAATTATTCATACATGTTTAAAAGATATTAAGAATTTGGATCGATTTTGTGGGACGAGCCTTGATGGGCGCTTCCGAGGGATTTTCGTATGATTTCGTATTATGATTTTGTGGGAAGCGTTGGCCACGAGGTTTCCTCAGCCCGAACGAACTATTATAATAGATAAGTGCAACACAACGTACATTACGTATATTGCGATTGATTGATGAAAAAAATGTTAAGTATAATGTGACAAATCCCGTTTTCGTGACTGTGACCAGTTGTTTAAGCGAGAACTGCCGCGCCCCATTCCGGGTGCTATGTAACATATAGATAAATAATAATAATAATAATAATAATAATAATAATAATAATGATGATGATGATGATGATGATGATGATGATGATGATGATGATGATGATGATGATGATGATGATGATAATAATAAACAGATAAACTCATACAAGCAAGGAGACCTGATGTTATTATAATCGACAAGAAGGAAAAATATTGTAAAATCGTAGACATCGCCGTTCCAGCAGACCACAGAGTGAAGATCAATTAGACGGAAAAAAACGAAGTAAATGCACTAAACAAACAAGAGAACTGAAAGGAATATGGAGCATGAAGAAAGTTAGTATAATACCAATAATCGTAGGAGCACTAGGAGCAATCCCAAAAACCTGGAGAAAATACTGGGAGAAATTAAAATCAATCGAAACCATACAAAGGACGACAATGATAAAAAATTTGCAATCTTAAGGAAAATCCTCGAATGCAGAAACCAACCCGCATAAGCTACAATGAGTAACTAGTCACCAGGAATTTACAACAGGGAGAAAACAAAACCACACGAAAAACATCACAAGAACCAAGGAACAGAAACTGCAAGAAAAATCACTTCATAATCTCCCTCCCCCAATAAATTACACCGGCCTCAGCTATCACCACACAAAAATGAACCCAGGAACTGAAATTACAAGGCACACCATAAGCTCCCACCTTCTCTCCCCGAAAATTAAAAACTTAAAAAATTTAAAAAAAAAATTAAAAGAACTTGTTTTATTAAATTAATTAAAAATTAAAAAACAAATCGTGCCGGCCTAGGCTGGCACCAGCCAAAATATTTGTAGAGGTTCGATGAAGATGAGAAGACCGAGGAGGGACAGCACAAACCAGACCTCCAGGAGAAAAGTGCTGAGAATGCTGGGACCTTAGGGAGGTTTATTGCCACCCAAATCCAAGAGAAGACCAATGGTCTTTACCAGCGAAAAATCAATGGTAATATGCTGTTGCGATACATCATCGTTATCGAATAAAGGTGAATAATTTGGGAAATCTGGAGAGGCTTGTTGTCACTCAGACTCCAGGAAATACCACTGGTTGTTGTTGGTGAGCAATTACTGACGATGATCTGTGTGAGAACTCCTAGTGAGTACAAATAATAATAATAATAATAATAATAATAATAATAATAATAATAATAATAATAATAATAATAATAATAATAATGCATCCGCTTCGGCTGATACCACACAAAATAGTCGTGAAGGGTCAAGGAGGACGTAAGGAACAATTGAGGAAAGCACTAACCATCCCTCCACTGAGTGCAAAGAATACTGGGACCTTGTGGGGGCGTATTGCCACCCAAATCCCAGAGATCAATGGTCGTTGCCAACGAGAAATAAATGGTTACCGGCTGTTGCTAAAACGGAAAGTCATTTGAAATCGTTTTCGAAAGTGGTTGTGAATACTGGAAATCTAGGGTGACTTGTTGTCACTCAGACTCCAGGGAACACCACAGGTTATTGAACGTGATTTATCACTGATAATGACTTGTGTGAAAAGTCCTCGCTAGTAATATCGAAATATGACTAATGATACATAATAATGATACAAGCCGTGGGAATCAGAGGAAAGATCTGAGTGGCATGATTGGCAGGTGCTCTCTCGTTAGTCAACATGAGAGATCCAGTCAGCATCCTGTGAATGTTGGCTCTTGTAATTTCAAGTACAGAAATATCACGGACCCAAAACAGATAAGTAACCCCTCTAATTTTAGTTACAAAGATAACACAGACTAACCACAGGAAAGCAGGAATGAATAACTCTACAAACATAGACTCATATGAAGAAATATACTACAAAAGAGAATAGACTGGTAATGGAGTCCTACTACAGAAGATACACCGAAAAAGGAGGCTATCGGAAGCGAACGAAAAACATATGGAACACATCTACTGACTACTATGAAAGGGAATAAAAGAATAGCATATAAAGCAAGACACATATTAAAGAGGATGCTGTTCTCAGAGATGAAACTAATGGAAATGCAACGAAAGATAACAAATGTAACTGATAAAGTAAACTTATTAAACTTAAAAGTAAACTTATTAAACACCCACACGTAGACGACTAGCAAAACATAAACACGGAAACTGGGGAGACTGATTACTACTAAATCATTGAACTCACTGCGGAAGACACATAAGAAGGTGATAATATCAAATGATTTATGAAGGAAGACAAAACAATAGATCCATCCCTAAGTAACGAAGAATGAAAGAAATTAAAAGTAGAAACTGAAAAAGTTAGCAGAATTTCATATGCATCTTAACATACACTATCAAAGACTTAAACGATTTAATGTATACAGTAGCTAAATTTGTAAGTATGCAACTTAAAGTGAAAACACATCTAAACACAAGAATCGGCCGAAAATGCCTAAATGGAAATTCAGACTTGCAACCACGATCTACAAACTTCAAAGAGAGGCTACAGCCGCAAATATAACAAGAATAGGAAACAATAGACGATGGGGAAATATGACTCACACAAAAAAGGCTAAATAAGAAACATGTAAGACTGAAACAAAAAAGCAGTAAAAGAAAGAAAGACAGACTACAACATATAAAATTGGAACAGTACAAACAAAATAGGACTTGAGAACAATGAAAGCTAGTTTTATTGAGATGAAAGCTAGTTTTATTTAGATTAAAATAAGAAGATAGAAGAGAGCAAAGTACATGGAATTGCTCAACCAAGAGTATATGACAGCTGAAGTTCATCAAATAAAAAATTATGAAAGAGTAGACTGAAAAAGAATAGTTGAGCAGAAAACTCTTAGAAACTTGAGGCTCGCGTTCACAAATATCCGGGGACTTAGAACCAACATTAACGACGTAGAAACCTTTCTCATGACAAATTCCCCGGATATCCTAGCACTAAGTGAAACTAAACTTCAATCCTCAATCTCCTCTCAACACTTAGATATGACTAAGTACCTTCTACCGTAAGGACTCTGACAAACATATGTACAGGCTAGGAGTTTATGTTTGGAACACCCTCCCTTTGACTAGAGAACATAGGTTAGAATCAGATGACCAAGCCTACATGTGCTTTAGATGGACCTTACATACTAAAGTTAGTTACTTATATTTATTTTATCCTTCATATTTGACCCAAGAGTGTACCCTACTTGGCTCTGTCTCGTGAAGCTTAGATAGAGCACTCTACGTCGACTCGAATGCCCAAATACATTTGGGGATTTAAATGCACACTACTGTGATAGGTTGGGATTCTCCAGCGTTACTAATGCAGCTGGGAACTCTACGTACAATTTCTTCTCAGCTCACGACCTCTCACAGACTGTCACTTTTCTGACCCGCCTCCCTGATCGTGCGGACCAGCAAGCCTCACTTCTTGACATGTTCTTGATCTCACTACTCGATGCTTCTGTGGCGAATGCCCATACACCGCTCGGAAACTCTGATCACGTTGTGGTAATGATACTTATCACCTTAAAAAACTCTTCAAAAAGCTGAAGAGCCGTTGTTCAAAACGAAGAGAAACTATGAGGAGGCTGATTTTGAATCCCTCAGGAATCACATCAGCGGCGCCCCATAGTGTGAAACCTTCTCACTCCATGCTGATCAGTATGCAAATGAGCTAACCGAATGGGCCAAAGCAGGCATTGATGATTATGCCCTCACGCAAAAATTCTTCAGCAAAACCCACTCTCTCTAATGGTTTACCTCAGAATGTGCAGCTGCTATTGCTTAGAGGCAGAAGGCATTCCGTACATTCGACCGTGAATAGACAAACATGTGTAAGGGCAAAAAATGACTGCAAAGTAATGATAGCTGAAGCAAAGAGAAGGTATACAGAGATAACCAAGAAAACGCATTCAGTCACAAAAACTAGGTACACGTGATTTCTAAAAAATCTACAATAGTATGATGAACAATGGACAATCGACAATTGCCCGGCTATCAAATTACAACGATGTTGTTTTCACGGCAACTGATAAGGCTGAACTACTTGCCCAGCCTTTCGCCTTAAACTCCACTTTGGACTCAGCAAACCACTTGCACCTAAATTCTCATTGCAAGCCTCACTTGATAACCGGGTCATCACCCCGTCTCAAGTCAGAGACATCATAAAAAAAATTGACACCTCCAAAACCTGTGGGCCTGATCTTATACCAGTAATAGTAATAAAGAAATACTCTGCTGAGCTGGTCCATGTCCTCTCCAAACTATACAACAAATGCTTTGCTGAATCTAGTTTCCCATATAGTTGAAAATTCCCTCTGTAGTACCAGTCTTCAAGAAGGCTGGAGATAGAACTGATCCTCTAAACTATCGTCCAATAAGTCTACTCCCGATCTTTGCTAAAATCTTTGAAGCATTAATCAATCTAGCGATAGTCCGGCACCTAGTTAATGCTAAACTTCTTTCTGATCATTAATACAGATTTATACAAGCAAGATCTACTGCGGATATCCTAACGGTAACCTCTGAACGCACTTACCATATACTGGACAAGGCAGGTAAAGATAGGGCGGTAGCGCTCGATATATCCAAGGCCTTTGACAAGGTCTGGCATGAAGGGCTTCTGCTAAAACTGCACTAATATGGTATTACTAGACAAATATTTAATATAATTAAATCCTTCCTAACAAAAAAAAATCCAGGTTGTCCTCGATGGCCGTTCTTCTAAGCAACATGACATACATGTTGGTATACCCCAGGGATCGATCCTAGGACCTATACTGTTCCTGATTAGCATGAACAAGACAGGTGGCAGCGAAACGAACACTGAAAAGACGATAAAAGAAAAGTAAGTTAGGAAACAGCTACATGGACGGCCAAGCAGTTCACAGGTAGTTGATCAAGGAGAAAGAAAAAACGAAAAAAAACTGCATATGAAACATGAAGAAAGTCATTATAATACCAATAACCATAAGAGCACTAGGGACAGTCCCAAAAAAGACTGCAAAAAGACTGGGAGAAATTTGAATCAAAGGGAAGAATGGGACTATACAACGGATAGCAATGATGAGAATAGCTTAAATCTTAAGGAGAATCATCAGATGCAGAAACCAACCTTACGTAAACGGTGAACGGAACCAGTCACAGGAATTTGCCACTGAAAAAAACATAGAAAGAGAACTATAATTTGAACCCAAATGAACTGAAACTGCAAGAAATTTCAAAAAAATTGATGGGAGAAATGTGGGAGAAACACAACGTGAATTAAAGAAACGATTAAATGAACACAAAAGGGACATAAAAAACAACAACCCTCTTAGTGCACTTTTCTCCCATGCACTAGAACATGGTCATGCGTTCAAATTTGAACAAGCCAAAATCACTAAATACATCCACAACAAATCTCGGCGAAGATTATTGGAAACTGCCCTCATCACCGCCTCCACCACCATCAAGCAACGAAATGGTTTCTTTAACCTATCACCCTTAATAAGCAAGATCATCCTCACAGAACAAAGACTCTTGCCTGATCATAGATAACTTTTATTTTCATCTCTAACCTTTATTACACTCTTCCATTTACTCACACCCTTCCTTTTTCTCCTTGAATCTTCACTTTTCTCCTTACTTTTTCCGCTTTTCCCTCACATTTTTAACACTGCAGTCCAAATTAACTTTCTCATGTTCAAAATATTTCAAAAATTCCATACCCACCCTTTCAATCACCGCCCTCCTCCACCCCTCCACTCCCTCACTTATTGCTATCATTTTCCAAATATTTCAAATATTTCACACCCTATCACAACAAATCCTCCCTACTCCCCCTCTCAACTATTTTCTCCCATACCCCCTTCTTAAATTCCCTCATTTTCTCAAAACGCTCTCTAAGACCATAACTTTCGCCCATCCACCAAAATCACAGCCTCCTCCCTCTCTACCCATCCTCCTTTCCCTGCATACACCCCCCATACACAAACATTCCAACTTACTTTTCCCCTTCAATCTTGACCGCAGCCATCTGGTCAAACACCTCCCTCCCCCTCTCCTCCACTTCCTTTCTGCCATCCACTTTACCCCTGCTCATCCCCCACCTCTTTTCTCTTACCACAGTAGTCCTTGCTCACCCCATCCTTCCATTTTCCCCAATTCATTTTCTTCAACATTCATTTTTATTCTCCAACAAGTACGGAGGTCCACCCAATAGTGGCCATTATTTTATTATATTTTTCCTCCCAATATGTCTACCCTACATGTATCTGTACTTGCATGACATTTTTTCTCTATATTAACATCCTGATGTAGTCTTATAAATAAAGACGAAACGTTGATGTACACATAAAAACATCCATTTTTTGGGTTTTTCGTTTTTCATTTTCCCATCACGTCGGATTACCTTCATCCTTCTCTTCCCATATATATATATATATATATATATATATATATATATATATATAATCAAAATGAATCCAAACACTAAAAATACTTTACTCATAACTCACATGTGCGTACCAGGGTACACCACTTCTATCGGGTATCACATACCAGACTTCAATAAAACATAAGTACAAAGCCAAGTGGCAAAATGTTGGTTAAAAAAGGAAAAGAAAAATATTGTCTATATTCTCCTGATGAATATTCTTTTATGAATCGAAAATTCGAATTTTAAATAAATAATATTTCATTTAAAACTAATTACATCTATATTTGATTGGTCTGTTTACCGTTTTTAAATTACAAATTTAAATGCATTCAAACAGTCGAAATATTTTACTCATATATATATATATATATATATATATATATATATATATATATATATATATATATATATAGTTAGATTAAAATTGAGAGTAATTAGCGTAGCAAGGATCAAGTTTTTTAACCATACATTATTGCTTGAGTCAAACGTACAAATATAATAACAATCTACAGCCTTTCTGCATTTGACTCACGCTTGCGTGTTTCAAAATCGTGTATACGTTGCGTTCCAAATGTAAAGCCCTCGTGCACTAAACAAACATAATAATCGCACGAAGATGCTTTTCCTCGCAGTAAGATTTTGAGCTGGCAGGCATCACAGCTCACTTAAGGCGATCATCTATTTAATTAAGTTTAAGAATTACTTTCTTCATTTGCTCCCGCTTAGGAATAGAACGAGACTAGAGAACAAGAATAAGACGGCGTTGGGATTCTTTGCTTTTTAAGAACAGAAAGATCAGTAGGATTAAAGAATCATTTTGACAATATTGATTAAAAAACCACTCCTAAGATACTGATTAAAAAACCACTCCGACGATACTGACTAAAGAATCATTCTGGCAATACTGATAAAAACCACTCCGACGATACTGATTAAAGAATCATTTTGACGATACTGATAAAAAAACATTCCGACGATACTGATTTAAGAATCATTTTGACAATATTGATTAAAGAACCACTCCTAAGATACTGATTAAAAAACCACTCCGACGATACTGACTGAAGAATCATTCTGGCAATACTGATAAAAACCACTCCGACGATACTGATTTAAGAATCATTCTGACGATACTGATAAAAAAACCCATTCCGACGATACTGATAAAAGAATCATTCTGACGATACTGATTAAAGAATCATTCCGACGATACTGATTAAAGAACCATTCTGACGATACTGATACAAAAACCATTCTGACGATACTGATTAAAGAATAATTTTGACGATACTGATAAACAACCCATTCTGACGATACTGATAAAAGAATCATTCTGACAATACTGATTAAAGAACCATTTCGACGATACAGATTAAAGAACTATTTTGACGATACTGATTAAAAAAACACTCTGACGTTACTGATTAAAGAACAACTCTGACGATACTGATTAAAGAACCATTCTGACGATACTGATAATAAAAACCACTCCGACGATACTGATTAATAAATCATTCTGACGATACTGATAAAAAAACCCACTCCGACGATACTGATTAAAGAACCATTCTTACGATACTCATTAAACAACCATTTCGACGATACTGATTAAAAACTCATTCTTACGATACTTATTAAAAAACCACTCCGACGATACTGATTAAAGAATCATTCTGACGATACTGATAAAAAACCATTCCGACGATACTGATTATAGCATTATTCTGACGAAACTGATTAAAGAACAATGTCGGCGATACTGATTAAAGAACCATTCTGACGATACTGATTACAGAACCATTTCGACGATACTGATTTAAGAATCATTCTCACAATCCTGATTAAAGAACCACTCAGACGATACTGATTAAAGGACAATTCCGACGATACTGATAAAAGAACCACTCCGACAATACTGATTAAAGAACCATTTCGACGATACTTATTAAAAAAGTATTCTCACGATACTTATCCATACTACACTGATTAAAGAACTATTCTGACGTTCTTTATTAAAAAAACATTCGAACGATACTGATTAAAAAAACAGGTCCGACGATACTGATTAAAGAACTGTTTCGACGATAGTGATTTAAGAACCATTTTGACGTTATTTTTAAAAACTCCATTTCGACGATACTTATTAAAGAACAAGTTCGACGATACTGATTAAAGAACCATTCCGACGATACTGATTAAAGATACATTTCGACGATACCGATTAAAAAACAATTTCGACGATACTGATTAAAGAACCATTCCAACGATACTGATTAAGGAATCATTCCGACAATACTGATTAAAGAACCATTCCGACGATACTGATTAAAGAATCATTCCGACGATACTGATTAAAAAACAATTCCGACGATACTGATTAAAGAACCATTTCGACGATAATTATTAAAGAATCATTCCGACGATACTGATTAAAAAACAATTCCGACGATACTGATTAAAGAACCATTTCGACGATAATTATTAAAGAACCATTTCGACGATACTGATTAAAAAACAATTCCGACGATACTGATTAAAGAACCATTTCGACGATACTTATTAAAGAACAATTTCGACGATACTGATTAAAGAACCATTCCGGCGATACGGATTAAAGAACCATTCCGACGATAGTGATTAAATAATCATTCTGACAATACTGATTAAAGAACCATTTCGACGATACTGATTAAAGAATAATTCCGACGATACTGATTAAAGAACCATTTCGACGATACTGATTAAAGAATCATTCCGACGATACTGATTAAAGAACTATTCCGACGATAGTTATTAAAGAACCATTTCGACGATACTGATTAAAGAACCATTTCGACGATACTGATTAAAGAACCATTTCTACGATACTGATTAAAGAACCATTTCGACGATACTGATTAAAGAACCATTTCGACGATACTTATTAAAAAACCATTCCGACGATAGTGATTAAAGAATCATTCTGACAATACTGATTAAAGAACCATTTCGACGATACTGATTAAAAAACCATTCCGACGATAGTGATTAAATAATCATTCTGACAATACTGATTAAAGAACCATTTCGACGATACTGATTAAAGAATCATTTCTACGATACTGATTAAAGAACCATTCCGGCGATACTGATTAAAGAACCATTTCGACGATACTGATTAAAGAACCATTTCGACGATACTGATTAAAGAACTATTCCGGCGATACTGATTAAAGAACCATTCCGACGATACTGATTAAAGAACCATTTCGACGATACTGATTAAAGAACCATTTCGACGATACTGATTAAAGAACCATTCCGGCGATACGGATTAAAGAACCATTCCGACGATACTGATTAAAGAATCATTTCGACGATACTGATTATAAATCAATTTCGACGATACTGATTAAAGAACCATTTCGACGATACTGATTACAGAACCATTCCAACGATACTGATTAAAGAATCATTCCGACGATACTGATTAAAGAACCATTTCGACGATACTGATTAAAAAACAATTTCGACGATACTGATTAAAGAACCTTTCCAACGATACTGATTAAAGAATCATTCCGACGATACTGATTAAAGAACCATTTCGACGATACTGATTAAAGAATCATTCCGACGATACTGATTAAAGAATCATTTCGACGATACTGATTAAAGAACCATTTCGACGATACTGATTAAAAAACAATTCCGACGATATTGATTAAAGAACCATTTCGACGATACTTATTAAAGAACAATGTCGACGATACTGATTAAAGAACCATTTCGACGATACTTATTACAGAACAATTTCGACGATACTTATTAAAGAACCATTTCGACGATAGTGATTAAAGAACCATTTCGACGATACTGATTAAAGAACCATTTCGACGATACTAATTAAAGAACCATTTCTACGATACTGATTAAAGAACCATTTCGACGATACTGATTAAAGAACCATTTCGACGATACTTATTAAAGAACCATTTCGACGATACTGATTAAAGAACCATTTCTACGATACTGATTAAAGAACCATTTCGACGATACTGATTAAAGAACCATTTCGACGATACTTATTAAAGAACCATTTCGACGATACTGATTAAAAAACAATTCCGACGATACTGATTAAAGAATCATTCTGACAATACTGATTAAAGAACCATTTCGACAATACTGATTAAAGAACCACTCCGACGATACTGATTTAAGAATCATTTCGACGATACTGATTAAAGATACATTTCGACGATACCGATTAAAAAACAATTTCGACGATACTGATTAAAGAACTATTCCAACGATACTGATTAAGGTATCATTCCGACGATACTGATTAAAGGACAATTCCGACGATACTGATAAAAGAACCACTCCGACAATACTCATTAAAGAACCATTCTAACGATACTGATTAAGGTATCATTCCGACGATACTGATTAAAGGACAATTCCGACGATACTGATAAAAGAACCACTCCGACAATACTGATTAAAGAACCATTTCGACGATACTTATTAAAAAAGCATTCTCACGATACTTATCCATACTACACTGATTAAAGAACTATTCTGACGTTCTTTATTAAAAAAAACATTCGAACGATACTGATTAAAAGAACAAGTCCGACGATACTGATTAAAGAACTGTTTCGACAGTAGTGATTTAAGAACCATTTTGACGTTATTTTTAAAAACTCTATTTCAACGATACTTATTAAAGAACAATTTCGACGATACTGATTAAAGAACCATTCCGACGATACTGATACAGGATTCATTTCGACGATACCGATTAAAAAACAATTTCGACGATACTGATTAAAGAACCATTCCAACGATACTGATTAAGGAATCATTTCGACGATACTGATTAAAGTACCATTTCGACGATACTGATTAAAGAATCATTCCCACGATACTGATTAAAGAACCATTCCGACGATACTGATTAAAGAATCATTCCGAGGATACTGATTAAAGAATCATTTCGACGACACTGATTAAAGAACCATTTCGACGATACTTATTAAAGAACAATTTCGACGGTACTGATCAAAAAACAATTCCAACGATACTGATTAAATAATCATTCCGACGATACTGATTAAAGAACCATTTCGACGATACTGATTAAAGAACCATTTCGACGATACTTATTAAAGAACCATTTCGACGATACTGATTAAAAAAACATTCCGACGATAGTTATTAAAGAATCATTCTGACAATACTGATTAAAGTACCATTTCGACGATACTGATTAAAAAACCATTTCGACGATAGTGATTAAAGAATCATTCTGACAATACTGATTAAAGAACCATTTCGACGATACTGATTAAAGAACCATTTCTACGATACTGATTAAAGAACCATTCCGGCGATACTAATTAAAGAACCATTTCGACGATACTGATTAAAGAACCATTTCGACGATACTGATTAAAGAACCATTCCGGCGATACTGATTAAAGAACCATTCCGACGATACTGATTAAAGAACCATTTCGACGATACTGATTAAAGAACCATTTCAACGATACTGATTAAAGAACCATTCCGGCGATACTGATTAAAGAACCATTCCGACGATACTGATTAAAGAATCATTTCGACGATACTGATTAAAAATTAATTTCGACGATACTGATTAAAGAACCATTTCGACGATACTGATTAAAAAACCATTCCAACGATACTGATTAAAGAATCATTCCGACGATACTGATTAAAGAACCATTTCGACGATACTGATTAAAAAACAATTTCGACGATACTGATTAAAGAACCTTTCCAACGATACTGATTAAAGAATCATTCCGACGATACTGATTAAAGAACCATTTCGACGATACTGATTAAAGAATCATTCCGACGATACTGATTAAAGAATCATTTCGACGATACTGATTACAGAACCATTTCGACGATACTGATTAAAAAACAATTCCGACGATACTAATTAAAGAACCATTTCGACGATACTTATTAAAGAACAATGTCGACGATACTGATTAAAGAACCATTTCGACGATACTTATTAAAGAACAATTTCGACGATACTGATTAAAGAACCATTTCGACGATAGTGATTAAAGAACCATTTCGACGATACTGATTAAAGAACCATTTCGACGATACTGATTAAAGAACTATTTCTACGATACTGATTAAAGAACCATTTCGACGATACTGATTAAAGAACCATTTCGACGATACTTATTAAAGAACCATTTCGACGATACTGATTAAAGAACCATTTCTACGATACTGATTAAAGAACCATTTCGACGATACTGATTAAAGAACCATTTCGACGATACTTATTAAAGAACCATTTCGACGATACTGATTAAAAAACAATTCCGACGATACTGATTAAAGAATCATTCTGACAATACTGATTAAAGAACCATTTCGACAATACTGATTAAAGAACCACTCCGACGATACTGATTTAAGAATCATTTCGACGCTACTGATTAAAGAACCATTCCAACGATACTGATTAAGGTATCATTCCGACGATACTGATTAAAGGACAATTCCGACGATACTGATAAAAGAACCACTCCGACAATACTCATTAAAGAACCATTCTAACGATACTGATTAAGGTATCATTCCGACGATACTGATTAAAGGACAATTCCGACGATACTGATAAAAGAACCACTCCGACAATACTGATTAAAGAACCATTTCGACGATACTTATTAAAAAAGCATTCTCACGATACTTATCCATACTACACTGATTAAAGAACTATTCTGACGTTCTTTATTAAAAAAACATTCGAACGATACTGCTTAAAAGAACAAGTCCGACGATACTGATTAAAGAACTGTTTCGACGATAGTGATTTAAGAACCATTTTGACGTTATTTTTAAAAACTCCATTTCGACGATACTTATTAAAGAACAATTGCGACGATACTGATTAAAGAACCATTCCGACGATACTGATTAAAGATACATTTCGACGATACTGATTAAAGATTTATTTCGACGATACCGATTAAAAAACAATTTCGACGATACTGATTAAAGAACCATTCCAACGATACTGATTAAAGAATCATTCCCACGATACTGATTAAAGAACCATTCCGACGATACTGATTAAAGAATCATTCCGACGATACTGATTAAAGAATCATTTCGACGATACTGATTAAAGAACCATTTCGACGATACTGATTAAAGAACAATTTCGACGATACTGATTAAAAAACAATTCCAACGATACTGATTAAATGATCATTCCGACGATACTGATTAAAAGAACCATTTCGACGATACTGATTAAAAAACAATTCCGACGATACTGATTAAAGAACCATTTCGACGATACTTATTAAAGAACAATGTCGCCGATACTGATTAAAGAACCATTTCGACGATACTTATTAAAGAACAATTTCGACGATACTGATTAAAGAACCATTCCGACGATAGTGATTAAAGAACCATTTCGACGATACTGATTAAAGTACCATTTCGACGATACTCATTAAAGAATCATTTCGACGATACTTATTAAAGAACCATTTCGACGATACTGATTAAAGAACCATTCCGACGATAGTGATTAAAGAATCATTCTGACAATACTGATTAAAGAACCATTCCGACGATAGTTATTAAAGAACCATTTCGACGATACTGATTAAAAAACCATTCCGACGATAGTGATTAAAGAATCATTCTGACAATACTGATTAAAGAACCATTTCGACGATACTGATTAAAGAACCATTTCGACGATAATTATTAAAGAACCATTTCGACGATACTGATTAAAGAACCATTTCGACGATACTTATTAAAGAACCATTTCGACGATAGTGATTAAAGAATCATTTCGACGATACTGATTAAAGATACATTTCGACGATACCGATTAAAAAACAATTTCGACGATACTGATTAAAGAACCATTCCAACGATACTGATTAAGGTATCATTCCGACGATACTGATTAAAGGACAATTCCGACGATACTGATAAAAGAACCACTCCGACAATATTGATTAAAGAACCATTCCAACGATACTGATTAAGGTATCATTCCGACGATACTGATTAAAGGACAATTCCGACGATACTTATAAAAGAACCACTCCGACAATACTGATTAAAGAACCATTTCGACGATACTTATTAAAAAAGCATTCTCACGATACTTATCCATACTACACTGATTAAAGAACTATTCTGACGTTCTTTATTAAAAAAACATTCGAACGATACTGATTAAAAGAACAAGTCCGACGATACTGATTAAAGAATCATTTCGACGATACTGATTTAAGAACCATTTTGACGTTATTTTTAAAAACTCCATTTCGACGATACTTATTTAAGCACAATTTCGACGATACTGATTAAAGAACCATTCCGACGATACTGATTAAAGAACCATTTCGACGATACTGATTAAAGATACATTTCGACGATACCGATTAAAAAACAATTTCGACGATACTGATTAAAGAACCATTCCAACGATACTGATTAAGGAATCATTCCGACGATACTGATTAAAGAACCATTCCGACGATACTGATTAAAGAATCATTCCGACGATACTGATTAAAAAACAATTCCGACGATACTGATTAAAGAACCATTTCGACGATACTGATTAAAGAACCATTTCGACGATACTGATTAAAAAACAATTCCGACGAAACTGATTAAAGAACCATTTCGACGATACTTGTTAAAGAACAATGTCGCCGATACTGATTAAAGAACCATTTCGACGATACTTATTAAAGAACAATTTCGACAATACTGATTAAAGAACCATTCCGACGATAGTGATTAAAGTACCATTTCGACGATACTGATTAAAGAACCATTTCGACGATACTGATTAAAGAACCATTTCTACGATACTGATTAAAGAACCATTTCGACGATACTGATTAAAGAACCATTTCGACGATACTTATTAAAGAACCATTTCGACGATACTGATTAAAAAACCATTCCGACGATAGTGATTAAAAAATCATTCTGACAATACTGATTAAAGAACCATTTCGACGATACTGATTAAAGAACCATTTCGACGATAATTATTAAAGAACTATTTCGACGATACTGATTAAAGAACCATTTCGACGATACTTATTAAAGAACCATTTCGACGATACTGATTAAAAAACCATTCCGACGATAGTGATTAATGAATCATTCTGACAATACTGATTAAAGAACCACTTCGACGATACTGATTTAAGAATCATTTCGACAATTCTGATTAAAGATACATTTCGACGATACCGATTAAAAAACAATTTCGACGATACTGATTAAAGAACAATGTCGACGATACTGATTAAAGAACCATTTCGACAATACTGATTAAAGAACCATTTCGACAATACTGATTAAAGAATCATTCCGACGATACTGATTAAAGAATCATTTCGACGATACTGATTAAAGAACCATTCCGACGATACTGATTAAAGAACCATTTCGACGATACTGATTAAAGAACCATTCCGACGATACCGATCAAAGAACCATTCTGACGATACTGATTAAATAATCACTCCGACGATACTCATTAAAAAACATGTTTACGATTCTGGTCAAAGAACAATTCGTACGATACTGATTAAAGAACCATTCTGACGATACTGATTAAAGAACCATTTTGACGATACTTATTAAAGTACCATTCCGACGATACTGATTAAATAACTATTTCGACGATAATTATTAAAGAACCATTTCGACGAAGTTACGATGGTCAAGTGGAGGAGCGCAAACAGATGGGAACCAGGTATTAGAATGAGGTTTGGAAGACTGAAGGTCTCTATTCCAACAAGAAGACTATAGATAACCGCCTTAGATTCCCCACTAGGAGACATTGCAAATATAGTATCTCATGGTTCCTCACATAGGAAGCGCAAAGCCCATCAAAACAGCATTCTTGTAAAACGCCTTCTTATGGAAGGGACGAGCCACGTAAAGGTTCGCGGAAAAATCAACATCAGTATCAACAACCACATCATCAGGACAGCCCAGTGGAGAAGAATAGAAGAGGAAATAGAACATGAGTCAGTAACAGATGTGAGAAAAAGATCAAGTAAGGATGGTTCATGAAAGTCATTACCAGAATGGCGTGTAGGGAAGGTGACAATGTTAAACAAGTTATGACACAGAAGAAAAGTTAAGACAGATTTCACCAGCCAGATTTCTGCGATTAGAGTGAAGCAGCCAGTCCGAATTTTCGGCATTGAATTCGACAAAAACAAAGCTGGAGTTTAAGGGATGAAGCTG
>OY744516.1:3982240-4132240 GCA_963556195.1 Sepiola atlantica | reverse complement strand
GGTCGTTACCGACGAGAAATCGGAGGTGAACGGCTGTTTCGATAACGAAAAATGGTTTGCACTTGTTGTCAAAAGAGGCGAAGAATGATGGAAGTCTGGGAGGACACATGGACTCGAGGGGACATCAGTTCTTATTGTCAGTGCGCATTCAATGATAATAATTTGTGCGAAAACTCCAAGTGAGTAAATACTACTACTACTACTATTAATAATAATAATAATAATAATAATGATAATAATGATAATGATAATGATAATGATAATGATAATTATAATGATAATGATAATGATAATAATAATAATAATAATAATAATAATAATAATAATGATAATAATAATAATAATAATAATAATGATAATGATAATGATAATGATAATGATAATGATAATGATAATAATCATAATAATAATTATAATAATAATAATGATAATAATAATAATAATAATAATAATAATAATAATAATAATAATAATAATAATAAAAATTTTATAACTGTTAATTGCTATGATGATGAGGCTAGTTATGTTTGTTACACACATTGGCCTGCATTTAAAAGTTACAGCTGAGGCGTTTAAGAGTCGCTTAATAAATTATAAATATATTAATTTGTGCCCTGTGTGAAAAATAAAAACCATATTTTTATAAGCGAGGACGTCGTGTGTTTTGTTCTCCCAGTGGCGCTTTGATCAACTATTACAACCGCCGAATGGTAGCAAGTAAGCGCCGATTTTCAGTGTTATGTAACGTCGCATCTTGACGAGTGAATCATCTCAACGAAGTAAATGGCTAAATAACACATAAACGATATGACGTACGTTACAGACTCTAATATCTGTTAGTCTGTAAGAAGAAATAAATGGGGTCGCGTTACATATGGCTTGTGTTGTACTCTTTTAAAAGATAAGACGCCACAACGTTACATATGCTAATTGGTGCGACAAAGTTCCGCTTTTTTATTAGTTTGATTTCAGTTTCTTCTCTTGTTAACATTTCCCTAGAATACGTTTTAAATTATTTCTATCTTATAATCACGTTGACAAGCACCGTTTCGCAAGTTCAGTATAGGTAAACGATGCTAAGCCTTTTCAGTCCATTATTTGGGAATATTTGGTGCTGCGTCACGGCGAAAAGTGTAAAAACCCTAACATCATCAAAATCATCTCTCCTAACCGTGATATACATGTGAATAGGAGGGGGCTGCTTGTGAATTTAATATACCCTAGACACTTTCTTCCTTCGGACTAAGCCGGTTCAACTCGCCTTACACTCTAACTACTCAGTTTTCTTTTTAAATGGCGGCTACTTTTTCTCTCTCTCTATCTTTACTTTTCCTGTAAGCCCCTATATGCTACAGTTGTTCCTTATTTTTTATTTTTTTCCCTCGTCTTTTTCGTTTCCTTTATTATTTCGCCTTCTTTTTTGTTTCCTTTATTATTTCGCCTTCTTTTTCGTTTCCTTTATTATTTCGCCTTCTTTTTCGTTTCCTTTATTATTTCGCCTTCTTTTTTGTTTCCTTTATTATTTCGCCTTCTTTTTCGTTTCCTTTATTATTTCGCCTTCTTTTTCGTTTCCTTTATTATTTCGCCTTCTTTTTCGTTTCCTTTATTATTTCGCCTTCTTTTTTGTTTCCTTTATTATTTCGCCTTCTTTTTCGTTTCCTTTATTATTTTGCCTTCTTTTTCGTTTCCTTTATTATTTCGCCTTTTTTTTTCGTTTCCTTTATTATTTTGCCTTCTTTTTCGTTTCCTTTATTATTTCGCCTTCTTTTTCGTTCTCTTTATTATTTCGCCTTCGTTTTCGTTTCCTTTATTATTTCGCCTTCTTTGTTGTATTCCTTCTCCCCAAAAGTTGTCATTTAATTTAAGTCCTCTCCATTTTCTTTCCTGCTTAATAATCTATTCTCTTTGCCCTTTCGTCCATCATCATTTCGTTCCGATCTAATAGACAAACTTCGAACTCCGAACCTTTTTGTTTCATCCGCCATTTTCTAGTTTCTTAACGAATATCATAAGCGTTTCTTCGTTTCAGTTTGAACACAAATGCAAATAAATAGCTGCTATTGCTTTTGGAACGTCCTGAAATCGACGGCGAAATAAACATAAACACGAATTTATTAAAATGTCCGCCGGCAATATATGAGCGTCGGATTAGCTAAGAAAGAAAAGGTGAAATAAAATCAATGACTTAGAAGAGAAAAGAACACATCTTGTTGAGAAAGAAAGAAAGAAAGAAAGAAAGAAAGAAAGAAAAAAGAAAGTGAAGAGGCAAAGATTTAAGGCATTAAGGAGAATAGCGATGGTGAGTATTGATTTACTCCTCTCCAGGAGTTAGGCACAAGGCCAGTTTTTATCTTACTCTCACAAGTAAGATGTGACCCAAGGTCGGGTCGGGAAAGTGGGGTTTAAAAATTGCCTGGGCAGCCCCGTTGGCATTCCCCGGTAGGGGCGCCTCAGGCAGTAAGCAATAAACTTACTCCTCCCCAAAGAGGGGAGGCGAAGCCTGGGAAGGTGGACCTCCCAGAACTGCGCAGGACAGACCCATTGACCGGCGTAAATGAAGACAACACCAGTATGGGGTGCAGTATCCATCGGAACAGATACTACACTTTGATCTTAGCCAAAAGGCCAAGAAAGGTAATGGTGAGTAATGATGAAGAAAAATAAGGAGAGCAAGGATGGAGAGCAATAGCGAGAGTAAGTATGGAAAGAAGTGAGTCAGAGTGTAGAGAAATAAGGAGAGAAAGAATTGAGAGGAATAAATGTAGTTAGAATGGGGATAGAGGAGAACAAGGATTGAGATCAATAAGGAGAATAATGATGGGGTAGAGAATAAGGATGGGGAGTAAGGATGGAGATTAAGGATGGAGAGTAAAAATGGAGAGTAATAATAGGACCAAGGGTCGAGAGACATGAAAAAGGCCGGGTGGAGAAGAATAGTGACAAGTCTGGAAGACAACGGCGTAAATAAGGGTGGAAAGCTATGATTAGTGGCAATAAGGAGAGCAAGGATGGAGAGCAAAATTTGAGAGCAACCAAGAGAGTTTCATAAATTCTTCTCAAAACTATGAATAGTTATAATTGTTGTAACAGAGAGAGTTGCTATGACCGATCTAGAAAGCATTTCTGGCAAACTCATATTTACGTACTCTTGTTAACTACTTCCTTGTTGTCTTATTTGTTAGCTCTTTAAGACGAGATCAGAGAGTAACGGTCGATAGCAATAAGGAGAGCAATGATTCAGAGACAAAACGAGAGCAAGGATTTAGAGCATAATAGATTACAAAGATATAGAACAATAATGATAGCAATGGTGGAGAGCAATATTGAAAGAACGGTTTGAGAGCAAATACATGTTGATCTATAAAAAGAGCAAGGATGCAGAGCAATTATGGAAGGTAAAGGTGGTTAACAATAAAGAGATAAATGATGGAAAGCAACATGAAAAGCAGGGATAATGCGCACTACATAAAGGTAGGAAAATAAGAATGGGAAACAGCAAACAACAAAAAGAGTGTGGGGTGAAAATCAAACTGGAGAGAAATGATGAAGAAAAATAATGAGAGTAAGAGTTGAGCGCGATAAGAATAGCTATGAGGCAGTGTGATAAGGTAAGCAAAGATGGAGCAGAATTATGAGAGTCAGAATGAAGACTAATTGGGTGAGTAATAGTGCAATAAAGAGCGCAATGATGAAGAACAATAAGAAAAGCAGGGATGAAGAACAATAACGACAAAGCGTAGAGAGATTTTTTGAGACCCAAAATTGTGAGCATAAGAAACTGTTAGCAATAAGGGGAGCAGAGAAATATGCGTCAGGTGTGCAAATCATAAGATGAATAAGATAGAAAAAAATGCAGAGAGTAAAAATATGAATGAAGTTGAAAGAGTGTAACAAAATGAAAGTGAAAGTAAATAAAATAAATTAAAAAAGGAAGAAAAACCAATGACCAAAAAGGTCAGCGTTCACTAATCTTGAGAATACGAAGAACTCGCAAACACACATTTTTCTCGATCGTTGCTGAAGTATACGGCGAGTTTAGTTCGGCTTATAAATGATATACACCACATATTTGACGTCATAAGCTGACTAGAAAACATTATAAGCTTGGGATAGTTTCTAACATCGAAGCCGGATATTCACCGCTTCACTGATTAGATTTACAATGTTTTCAATGAAGTTATGTTAATTTTGATAAAACTGATTTACACTTTTAACTAACAATTATATATAGTAGATGAACATCTTTACTACTTTCCTTACATTTTGTCACTTTTGAAAAAGCCTTCGCTACATGAAGGCGAAACGTTGAGATGCAAGTTGGAGTTTTTGATTTTTCGTTTTCCCATTTTTTCTCGTCGGATTCATTTAATCCTATATTTTACCACACATACAGATATACATACACATACACACATATGTACAGTAGAGTGTCTTCAATATATCTGTACAACGGTTTGTCAGGACAACCCGACATGATGGCACTTAACCCCACAAGTAAACCCTCAACAAATATTCAAAATAAGATAGTATGGGACGTCCAAATAAGATACCCTCAAACCGGCTATAGACTGCCCCATATCCTGCACCTTCTCCAAGTTATGTTACCTCTAGCAACAGTACTTAGATGGATACTCCACCAGACCAGATGAATTCATGTTCTGGAATCGAGAAAGATTTCAGAGAAGACCACAATAAATATGAACTATAATGAAATTAATATAATTAATGTCCAATTGGGGATAGGAAAATTAGCGTTCGTTGCTGCTTTACTTACTCAACGAGAGGTTATGGTTAGGGTTAGGGTTAGGATTAGGGTTAGGGTTAGGGTTTTAGAGGTAGATGTTAATCTTGATTAAACACTCAGATATCTATGTATCTCATAGAGAAAGTAAGTGATAGCTCCAGAAAGAGGGCCTTTGATTTCTGAGAACTTACTGAAGTAAAACGAAGACTAAAATATACAGTGTCCCCAATGATGCTGTCTTAAACAGAGCCGAGAGGGAGAAGATAACGAAATATAAAGGTGTAATGTACGACTGAAGGATTTCACAAAATCTTGACATTGGCCCACAGTTATCTTGGCCCATTTATCTTTCAGTTTCAGCCACAAGTCTTTGATGTTTTCCGGATTCTTTGCTATAACATTCTGTCCTAGAGTTTTCCATAAGTTTTCTATAGGGTTCATGTCAGAACTCTGAGAAGGCCAGTCAATTACCTCTACTTATTGATCAGCCAGATAATTCATGACTAGCTTTGCGTTATTGTAGGGAGCATTATCCTGCATAAACACAGGTTTTTCGATACCAAAATTGTGCAACACTGGCAAAACATACTGTTCTAAAACATTCTTGTATACAGTGTATTTAAGCCTATAAGTGGTGATGTATCCTGCCATGATATCATGCCGAAAACCATCACATCAAATTTAACAGTTTTTTTTATGCAGCTAGGATCTAAACGTTCGCCTTTTCTTCTTCTTACAAATTGTTTTCTATCACTACCAAATACATTAAATTTCGATTCATCACTGTAATAAACTATTTTCCAATTTTCTTCTGACCATATAGCATGCTTTTTTGCGAATGCCAATCTAGCCGCTTTGTTTGTTTGTTTTTTACTTATTAGCGGCTTTTCTCGAGGAGATCTTGCAAACAGACCTATTTTGTGCAACCTTCTGGACAGAGTTTGTCGTGAAACATTCATGACCCCTACCATTTGGTTAGAAATTTTGCCTTTTGCCAGGAAACGGTCTTTTAAGACTAGGCGTTGTATAACTCTTTCCTCTTTTGCCGTTGTCTTTCTTGGTCTACCAGGTTTCTTTGTGTTACTTAACCTTCTGTTTTACACGTTTTCCGATTTCTTCTATTGTCAACTTTTTTTTTTCTTAATTTGACAATGTTTGCTTTGTCGCTTAAATCAGTTTTCTTTCTTTTTCACATGATTGATATTCCGTGACTTGCAGCAGTGATGATAATTACAGTTTAGAATATTTATTTTTATCCTTTTATACAAACAAATCTACTGTTTAAACTTTAAACAATTACTTTTCCTTAATGTTCCTTAATTTTGAACACTTAGAATCTATAAAATGATGGATAACTTGTAAAAAAATATGTTAATTGATCTGAAAATCTCGGTAAAAGTCCAACTACATAATGTGTATAACAAAAAATAATATATAATTTTGTTTAATTTCAGAACATTTAATATTTTTCCTTAATTTTGGACGGTACTGTATGTTTTCACTGAGTGCCCTTTGTTGTTTCGACCTAAATATTTCCATTTAATTCGAGTTTTAGTCATTGACTTTAGCTTATGTATATATATATATATATATATATATATATATATATATATATATATATATATATATATATATATATGTATATATATGTATATATCTGTATATATATATTAGTAATAATTAGTAATATAACACATTAAAACAGAATTAGGTTCAAAGTTTCCAGAATTGGTACTAGAATTGTCTACGTACACAGTTAATAATCAGTTATGTTTGTTATCGTTCAATCTACACTAAATTTCATAATAATTTTAAAATAACTATTAAAATTAACACTTCTACTAAGCCATAGCTGACAGCACGAGAACAATCTAGCCCCGTGAATTAAATAAACGATTAATTTCAAAATCAAATATAGGTTCTTTTTATATATACCACAGTTCGAAAGGATGCACGTTAAGACGATCGTAGGTTCCATCGGAAGAGACGTTGTTAAAATAACAGTAAAAATTAGAATAGTAGTCGAATAATACTAATAATCTCAATCATTAACTCTCATCTAAAAAGACAACGAAACAATAACTTTTGAAAATTAAATATTTTTCTGAAAAAAAATGATTAGTTTATTTTAATCAAAAATAATCATACATTTACCTTTCATTAACGTAATATTTTTCTTACGTTAATATGCAAAGTTTTATTTTTTTCGTTCGATAATGAAAAATAATTTTTATAAAGACCTTTTTCTCGCATTACACTCACTACTGTATGAGAAACATTTATTTCAAGAAGAAAATCTTCATCTACACCCTACTACATACAAAACGGAGTTCGTAAAACGATAGTGATAATTGTTGACCCAGCGGAGGCAAGCTACCTTATCTAGTAATACTAAAATACATTTTTAAAATCCAAACATACAATCTTTATGTGTTTTTCTCTTTACCGACACTTGTTTGTCGTTGGGACATATCAGCTTATTATATTTCGCTCGTCGGCGATCGCATTTGTGTATTAAGATCTTTTGAAGGTGATAATATTTCGGAGGCGATTTCGTATATTAATCGGAAAGAGGGTTCTAAAACATAAGGGGAAGGTGTGGGAGGAGGCGTGCGTGGTCGGATGGCGGATTTGCAAAGAGTGGTACGTAAAAGTATATCTTGGGGTTAGACGCGGCAGAGCGTAAAAGATTCAGTTATCGAATGATGCGCTGTTTTCGCGCTGGCCGTAAAAGCATATTGAAATTCTTTACTTCAGAGGAGACATTCGCTTATGTTTAGTAAATAACTCAGACAAGACATTCTACTTGCCAGGGAAAGGAAATCTCTCTGTCTCGCTGTCTCTCTGTCTCTGTCTATGTCTCTCTCTCTCTCTGTCTCCCTCTCTCTCTCGCTCTATCTCTATCGCTCTCTTTATATATATATATATATATATATATATATATATATATATATATATATATATATATTACTATTTCACGTATCCACATAAAATTTTAGAAGGAGATATAATTTTGTATGTATCAATTTTCAGTATTTACTTCAACAGTGCTCGATACGTAAGTATAGCGAGGTAGTAAGCTATGAACATATATTTATGGCAATTAAGCTACACAGAGGCTCCCGCGTTTCATTCCCGGGGGGAATCTTCAGGCTTCTTCCCCCGGGGATGAAACGCGGGAGTCTCTGTGTAGATTAATTGCCATGAATATATTTTCATAGCTTACTATATATATATATATATATATATATATATATATATATATATATATATATATATATATATATACATATACATATACATACGCTGTTTTTTTATTATTTGGCGAGAGTCGAGCGGTGTTTACTGATGCGTTTTTTTAAATTATTGTTCGGTACCTTTAGCGGTTTGTTTTATTCTAAGAATATGCAGAGGACTGCATTTTCAATTTGCCCTTAATCGGACGAGTCGTCAATTTTTGTATATATATATATATATATATATATATATATATAGAGAGAGAGAGAGATAGATAGATAGATAGATAGATAGATAGATAGATAGATAGATAGATAGATAGATAGATAGATAGATAGATAGATAGATAGATAGATAGATTAATAGATAGATATTTTTTTAATTAATTACTTTATTTAAAATTAATTCATAAATAACTGTTTGCGTACAAAAAAAGTAGGCATGGACACATGATGACGACTGAAATACAGAAAGACGTGTCCATGTCTATTTTTTGTCCACCCAAAACTTAATTTATAAGTTAATTTAAAAAGATCTATATACACCAATTAATTTACAAATTAATTAATTAAAAAATCTCTCTCTCTCTATGTATATGTATATATATATATATATATATATATATATATATATATATATATATATATATATATATATAGTAAGCAATGAAAATATATATGGCAATCAAGCTACACAGAGGCTCCCGTGTTTCATCCCCGGGGGGGATCGTCAGGCTAAATGCATGGAGTTATTTTTGTCAGGTGTTTTTATATAAATAGCTTGCTAGTTAACTAATCAGATTCTTTGTTGTTCCCTCAGCCAATCGTTGGGCTTCCCGCGAACAAAAGCTTTGTTGGTGACGCTCCTATGCCTATCTTATTTTTTATTAACAATGGATATATCGTGTTTCCTTTGTTTTGTCAATACAGTGGGCAAATTTATTTTAACACGTGGTTTCTTGTATTTCTATTTTAGGTTTTAAACGTTAACTTGTTCAGTTTTTTATTAATTTATTTATTTATTTTATTATTTTTATTTTTATTTTTTAATTTTTTATATATCATCCTAAGGTAAATTTATTTCTGTGTAAACAGCTGTTTGCTATTTCACTTCTAAAGTTTAATAGGTTTCGGGGATCTTTAAAATTTAGGATTTCATATTTTTCATTCAGGCATAATCTACACGGGTCGTCTAAGTTTCTGCATGTAAAAATAACTCCATGCATTTAGCCTGACGATTCCCCCCGGGGATAAAACACGGGAGCCTCTGTGTAGCTTGATTGCCATATATATGTTCATTGCTTACTACCTAGCCTTACTTAAGTATCGAGCACTGTTGAAGTAAATACTTAAAACTGACACATAAAAAATGATATCTCCTTATAATATTTTATGTGGATACATGAAGTACTAATATATATGTATATATATATATATATATATATATATATATATATATATATATATATATATATATATATATATATATATAGTTATTTTATCAGACTCTAATAGCATTATAGCTGAATCATGTCTTATTGTATTGCTACACTCGCCAAGGAAATTATTTATTCAGTGGAATTTGTCAGAATGTTTGCTTTTTGGGTACAGCCTATCATCGACATCATGTACTAAGCGTCATCAAAATCGGTCATTGTCTACTTATTATCTGAATTGATTTCGGTATATCTATGACAAAATTCAAGGAATGGTTAAAGTTAAACTTTTGTTGATCACTTTGGTTCTGTTCATCGTATAGACTCGTTGCTTGGCCCATAGTGTAGCCAATGACGTCCCACGTCTGATGAGCACACTAATGAAAATATCGGTCCAAATAAAAATGTTGGATGTGATACTCATAGATAATAGTAACCACCGTGCACAGTTTCAACCTGATCAAATAAACAGTTTTGGAGCTATGGACGTTTCTATGGCATAACTCCGGGAATACTTCATACAATATGGAGGAGTAACGCCCAGATAATACGTGTTTCATATCCTTATGTTGTCAGGCGGAGTTAAGGTAGTTTCGCAACTAACTTATGTGTTTATTACATCATGTTATTGGCATAAAACTAACGTACTTCGTTACAATTTATTTTCTTAATTACTGAGTCCTGTACCTAACACTGCGAATGTGACACATTTTCAAATAATCACCTAAAAAGAAAAAAGGGGCATAACTCAATTATTTGAAAATTAATCATATAATACGAGTTTTACACCTCAAGTTTTAAAATGTGCAAAGAAATAAAAATTACAACCTTAAATGACTTCACTACATCCAGGGCAATATTGGGTAGGTTAGTAAATAAACAAGAGGAGAGATTCTAATTTCGATGAAAAGGAAACAAAAAGAGGAGATAGAAAATGAGGCAGATTGACTTATGGCAAGACAGCTATTTGAGAAAATACTAATAAGAATAAAAATTATTAAATCTGAACAATACA
This sequence comes from Sepiola atlantica, assembly GCA_963556195.1. Classification (NCBI taxonomy): domain Eukaryota; kingdom Metazoa; phylum Mollusca; class Cephalopoda; order Sepiida; family Sepiolidae; genus Sepiola; species Sepiola atlantica. The sequence goes on along the minus strand of OY744516.1, from coordinate 4,121,809 downwards.
TATATATATATATATATATATATATATATATATATATATATATATATATATATATATATATATATATATATAGAGAGAGAGAGAGAGAGAGAGAGAGAGAGAGAGAGAGTCTCTCCTCGTCTGTCTGTCCATCCGTGGATGCAAGTGTAAACAGAGCCCTATAGCAAGAGAAAAACGAAAAATTTCCTGAGTAAAATCTTTAAGAGGAATCCAATGATGGTATGCATATTGTATTATATTTTTATAATAATAGCGTGGGGGCTGCGTTTTTCTCGATTATCCATTAAACAGAGCATACACCATTTTACTTTGTTTTATTCATAACCTAGCGTGTCCTGGGATTCTTATTACTCTAATTTTCACCCCACTTTCATTATTGTCATCTTTTAACTACGACGTTAATTTTTATTTGGTAAAATTACATCATTACGGTATCGTATGGTCAGTAAATTATTAATGCAACCAAATTCTTATAAAACTGTGACTAAGTAATGTTATTATATTCTATATTTATGAAATGAGTGGAAGTAAATAACTTCCACAATATTCCATATCTAAATACGTGGAGATTTTTTAATGTTTTAAAGCCAGTGTAAATGACTTTCGAATCGACAATTCAAAGGTTTAGTATTGTTTTAACTATTAACAAAACGTTTCGGTATCTTTTTTTATCCGAGGATTGATAATTTGTATCATTTGTATTCCTCGGACCACGGGTTTCACCATTGGAAGTTTATTTCATTGCGTTTCAGTCAATGTACTTTCCGACCTTCTTTAGGTATGTTCTTGCGAACTCGCAAATCTTTTTCATCGAACACAGGGATCTAACCGGATTTTCGAACTGAATCACATGGACACGTGACGCAACGGATGATGTTGCTATGTAATAACATTTACAAAATGACAGTATTCTGGAGGTTGAAGGTTCAATCCATACTACGGGCGATACTAACTCAGAATAAAATAACAATTACTTAAGACTTCTACCAGTTTCTGGCAGACAAAACGAAATAAATCTATCCTGGTAGATTGAATAAACGGTTTCGTTCGACATTTCGTAGAGATTCCCGAGTTAGACATAAAGATTCCTTAGTTCAAAAAGGCGCACCTTAAAAAGGTCGGAGGTTACATCTGCCGAGACGTTGTGAGAACATCATCCAAGATGAGAATAGTAGTCCGAATAATCTAAATAATACAAATTATCAATCGCCATCCAAAAAAGTTCGTAACAAAATAAAAAACTGAAATGAAAATAAGTAGAGCACATATCTACGCGAAGGCGCAAAATAAAAAAAAATAAAATATAAAAAATGAGAACATGAACAAATAAAAATTAATTGTAAGGATAATATTTTAATTGATTAATATATTTACTCAAACATGAAGAAGAAAGAAGCGAAAATTGTGCATGATGATTTTGTCCGGATCTGCAACATAATTAAATGATTTATTTCCATTAAAATCGCAAGCATATTATTTTCGCGGGAATCCGTTTTCTTGACCGAGGAAATATAAAAAGAACAATAAAACATGACAGGTTTCGTCGGCATCAGGATTTGTTGTCCTATGGTAATCTCTGCCTCTGCGTATGGCAATTAAAGCCGTGTCAAATGTGAAACCGCGAAAAAAAAAAGAAATGAAAGTTCTTACGTTGCTTCTTCGTCCTTCCTTTGTGTGTTCTGAACCAAATCTTCCCTGACTTCGCATGAAGCTTCTGAGCCTTGCTATTCTGTGTGTCGGGGATTAAAGATCGGTAATCTTGCAGTTTTAACAAATAGCCGCTATCAACGAAGAGAACTTCATGCAGACCATACAACCCTGAGGCACAATCTTCGTGAGCTCTATGCAGAAGTTCGAATGGCGTAACAACAAAAGCAATTAAAACAATTACGCACAAAAATATATCCGATTTAGGCCAACTTTGGGAAAAGGAAAAATGAATACCATATATTAAAATACCGGATGTAAATATCCTACTTTTATCAAATTCATAACAAAGGAAGGCGTCGAGAATCTCTAACTGATTTCGTAACCTTACGGAGCGATGAAGGCCAAAACTCCTATAAAACTTTGAATATATTCTATGTTATGAAATTTATATTCTCTGGGGAAGACAAGTGAAGTTGTCCCAAATGTCTGCGTAAACTTTCGATGTGGGCCTGAGCTTATCCTTGCTGTATTAATAAAGAAATGCTCTGCTGAGCTGGCCCCTGTCCCTTCACAACTCTACAACCAATCACGCTTCCGTGGTAGCTGGAAACTCGCCCCTGTGGTTCCAGTGTTCTAGTATTCTGGGGAAAGAACTGACCTTCAAAATTATCACCTCATCAGACCGCTCGCGCTTTTCGTTAAAATCTTTGAATCATTAATAAATCTAGCGATAGTCCTCCACTTCATCAATGCTAAACATGTTCCTGGCCATCAGTATGGATTTAGGCAAACACGCTCAACTGCAGGGATCCTAACGGCCATCTCTGAATGCATATGCCATAGACTGGGCAATGCAGGTGACGCTAGGGTCGTAATGCTGTTATCTAAAATATTTTATCAGGTCTGGCATGTAGGTATCATAGATATGTATTCGTATGGTATTCCTGGACGAATATTTAAAAGAAATATCCAGGTTTTCTCTCGATGGCCATACATCCAGAAACTTGACATTTATGCGTATAATTCAGATGGCGACTCTTGGACCTTTATTGTTCCTGATCTTCATAACGACCTCCCTAATGAACTTGTGATCGAGATGAGTATATTTGATGAAGAAACCACACTTTAGTCTCGACGTATGGGTAAAACGAACGCGCACATATATAAAGCAATGGCTGAATTCTCAGAAAAAAAAATCAGCTATCTGGATGAAACCGCGCTACGATTCTGGATTAGTTTTTAAATACATTATTTGTATTATAGCTCACTCTTTTGCACTTTACTAGTTTCTTTTCAATATAACTTGACACGCACTATATATATATATATATATATATATATATATATATATATATATATATATATATATACATATATATATATAATATACATATAAAAAATATATATATATGAATCTTATATATATATAATATATATAATAGATGTATATACTATAAATATAACATATGTATATAGTATATATATCATACATGTAGATATACATATATATACATACATATATATATATATATATATATATATATATATATATATAAGGAATGCTATTTATTTAAACATGTACGAAGTCTGCTACACTGGCATGTCGATGTTATCGATCTACAGCAATCAAGAGCTGAGGTCTCATCAGGCAGAAGGTTTTTTGTGATCAAACAAAAAAAAAACACAAAAAAAACAGACAAAAAAAACCTTCTGCCTGATGAGACCTCAGCTCTTGATAGTTGTAGATCGATTACATCGACATGCCAGTGTAGAAGACTTTGTACATGTTAAAATAAAAAATATTCACTATATATATATATATATATACATATATATATAGTTTGATGTATTGTTTAATTGGTCGAGTATGAATATTTTATTCTATTGTTTACTTGATCGAATATGAATATTTTGATGTATTGTTTAATTGATCGAGTATGAATATTTTGATGTATTGTTTAATTGATCGAGTATGAACATTTTGATGTATTGTTTATTTGATCAAGTATGAATATTTTGATGCAATGTTTAATTGATCTAGTATGAATATTTTGATGTAATGTTTAATTGATCAAGTATGAATATTCTTATGTAATGTTTAATTGATCGAGTATAAATATATTGATGTAATGTTTAATTGATCTAGTATGAATATTTTGATGTATTGTTTAATTGATCGAGTATGAATATCTTAATGTAATGTTTAATTGATCTAGTATGAATATTTTGGTGCAATGTTTAATTGATCGAGAATGAATACTTTGATGTAATGTTTAATTGATCGAGTATGAATATTTTGATGTAATGTTTAATTGATCAAGAATGAATATTTTGATGTAATGTTTAATTAATCGAGTATGAATATTTTGATGTGATGTTTAATTGATCGAGTATGAACATTTTGATGTATTGTTTAATTGATCGAATATGAATATTTTGATGTATTGTTTAATTGATCGAGTATGAACATGTTGATGTATTGTTTAATTGATCGAATATGAATATTTTGATGTAATGTTTAATTGATAGAGTATGAAAATTTTGATGTATTGTTTAATTGATCGAATAGTAATATTTTGATGTATTGTTTAATTGATCGAATATGAATATTTTTATGTATTGTTTTATTGATCGAATATGAACATTTTGATGTATTGTTTAATTGATCGAATATGAACATTTTGATGTATTGTTTAATTGATCGAATAGTAATATTTTGATGTATTGTTTAAATGATCGAATATGAATATTTTTATGTATTGTTTTATTGATCGAATATGAATATTTTTATGTATTGTTTTATTGATCGAATATGAACATTTTGATGTATTGTTTAATTGATCGAGTATGAACATTTTGATGTATTGTTTAATTGATCGAGTATGAACATTTTGATGTATTGTTTAATTGATCGAATATGAACATTTTGATGTATTGTTTAATTGATCGAGTATGAACATTTTGATGTATTGTTTAATTGATCGAATATGAACATTTTTATGTATTGTTTAATTGATCGAGTATGAATATTTTGATGTATTGTTTAATTGATCGAATATGAATATTTTGATTTATTGTTTAATTGATCGAATATGAATATTTTGATGTATTGTTTAATTGATTATGAATATTTTGATGTAATGTTTAATTGATCGAATATGAATATTTTGATGTAAAGTGTAATTGATTGAGTATGAACATTTTGATGTAATGTTTAATTGATCGAATATGAATATTTTGATTTATTGTGTAATTGATCGAATATGAATATTTTGATGTATTGTGTAGCAGTTACTTCCTCCTTTCAAAACATAACTACACCGGTTTGCCGGTAGGTGTCGCCTTTTCACCGACAGGTGGCACTGTAAAGCGACACCAGAGTTATCTGCCCTTCGGACTATAAAAACGGTTGCAAACGGAAATTCGCTCTCTCCTTCACCGACGGGCCTCGACAGAACGACGCTGACACTAGCGTTCCGTTTCACTTTTCTCTTCTGGTCGATGTGCCTCGGCAGAACGACGCTAATACACTAGCGTTTCGCATCACGCTTTTCTCATGAACTGGTCTCAGCATAACAACTACCAACACACGTTTCTTCCGTCAGCACGTGGTCAAACAACAGTAAGAGTTCTCAACTCATTTTCTTTGTGTACGGCTTTCAAAGACTTTCCTCACGCCGGATTCATTTCTTCTTATACCTTTTTCAAGAACTGTTTTTCCATCGACACAAATGCATACATCACACACTTCATCATTCCACGTACACACACGTTCAATAAACGTTATTTGAACTACTTCATTTTTGTTTGTTAATTATTACTCTGTCTTTGCATGCAACATTGCTTGATTCAACGTTGCACGTTTATAGCCCGAGAACACGACCACCTGGTCCCGTAACAATTGGTGACCCGACGTGCAAGCTTTGTTGTATGTGGCGGAGTAATTAATTTCGTACTAGAACAAAAAAAAAAAAGAAGTTATTTCTCGTTATTCTTTTCGCGGTGAAACGAATTACGCACCCATCTTTTTCTTTCTTTTTTCTACCCACGTGGTAGAAATATACAAACAAAGAAAAACAAAAACATTTCTCGGCTCTCTCCGAGTATAAAACAAATTACAATTTCATTTTTTTTCTTCTTCTCTTTCTCCACCCACGTGTCGGAAAAATATATACAAAGAAAAAGACAAACTTTTGCCAATCCTTTTTTTCTTCTTTTTCGACGAACTGAAGGACTTTACAAGACGCCATTTTCTTTTGTTTTGAACACGTGGAGATAAAAAGAAAACAAAAGAAAACAAATGCTCACGCTGCCCATCTTTTTCGTGACCACTTGTTGAGAAAAAAAAAAAATTCAAAAAATGCCGCCATCCCTTGCCATGACCACGTGTTGATAAAAATTTTTTAAAAAAAACAAAAAAAACGCCATTTTTATCTCTCGGACCACGTGGAAATTAAAATTCAAACAACAAAAAAAAGAAAAAGGAAATACGAATTTTTTTTTTCTTTCTTTTCGACAACAAAGAAAAGGAAAAAAGGAAGCCGCCATTCTTTCTCTACGTGGAAACTAACATTCAAACAAACTAAAACGAAAACAAAACGTCATTCCTCGTGTGAAACAAATTACGACTCCATTTTTATTTCTTTCTTTTTCCCTTCTACCCACGTGTTGGAAATATATATATAAAAGAAAAGAAAACTACAAAACAGACAACACACGATGCCAAACACGAACAACATCACCAAGACTTAATACTGGTTGTAAGAAGTCAGGCTCAGCAAGCACCAACATCACCCTTCAAGGGCTACCAACCCTCTTCAACAACTGGACGTTCGTTGATAAATAGGAGGAAACATCAACTTGAACAACCACATCTTCCCGGACATTCATCAAGCACCAAACATTTCCGGACATCACTGACGACACTATGGAAGAAATCATACCAGTTCAAAATGAGTACAACTGCACAAGCACGACTAAATACTCAACAACTTGACGTTTGTTGATCAACTGGGGGACACATCAACTCGAACGACGCGCACCAAGACCAGTACAGACCCACTTCTACCTGGACCTGCTAACTCACTTGCAGACATTTGTGCATCTGATTTTGACCATAGTGTACCACCAATCTCAACAACTAGATGTTTGTTCATCAGTTCCACAACACGGACTAATTAACATGAACAACATCAACAACTGCACAGACTCACTTGTGCTCATTCATCAACACCGCACAGACTCACTTGTGCTCATTCATCAACAACTGCACAGACTCACTTGTGCTCATTCATTAACAACTGCACAGACTCACTTGTGCTCATTCATCAACAACTGCACAGACTCACTTGTGCTCACTCATCAACAACCGCACAGATTCACTTGTGCTCACTCATCAACAACCGCGCAGACCCAAGCACCAAACATTCCCGGACAACACTGACAATTCAACGTTTGTTCATCAGCTCTGCATCACGCAGACTAATCAACATGAACAACGCCACCAACAAGTGCAAATTCGCTTGCACCCAGCATTTTTCGACCGCAGACTCACTTGCGCTCAAACTTGATGCAGACCCAATTGCATGCAAACAACACGCAGATCCACATGCGTTACAAACACTCAATTCCGCAGACGCACTTGCGATCAATCAGTCAATACAGATAGAAAAACAGAAATAAGAAGCGTGCACACTACTTTTTCTAATCTTCAACAGCAAAACAGACATACCCACAAAGAATGCTTCTCATCTACAACTGTACATATTGAATAATATTTTCTATATGTTTCAATCTGGGGGGGGGGAGTCCTTGTAGCAGTTACCTCCTCCTTTCAAAACATAACTACACCGGTTTGCCGGTAGGTGTCGCTTTTTCACCGACAGGTGGCACTGTAAAGCGACACCAGAGTTATCTGCCCTTCGGACTATAAAAACGGTTGCAAACGGAAATTCGCTCTCTCCTTCACCGACGGACCTCGACAGAACGACGCTGACACTAGCGTTCCGTTTCACTTTTCTCTTCTGGTCGATTGGCCTCGGCAGAACGACGCTAATACACTAGCGTTTCGCATCACGCTTTTCTCATGAACTGGTCTCAGCATAACAACTACCAACACACGTTTCTTCCGTCAGCACGTGGTCAAACAACGATAAGAGTTCTCAACTCATTTTCTTTGCGTACGGCTTTCAAAGACTTTCCTCGCGCCGGATTCATTTCTTCTTATACCTTTTTCAAGAACTGTTTTTCCATCGACACAAATGCATACATCACACACTTCATCATTCCACGTACACACACGTTCAATAAACGTTATTTGAACTACTTCATTTTTGTTTGTTAATTATTACTCTGTCTTTGCATGCAACATTGCTTGATTCAACTTTGCACGTTTATAGCCCAAGAACACGACCACTCGGTCCCGTAACAATTGTTTAATTGATCGAATATGAATATTTTGATGTATTGTTTAATTGATCGAATATGAATATTTTGATGTATTGTTTAATTGATCGAATATGAATATTTTGATGTATTGTTTAATTGATTGAGTAGGAATATTTTTATGTATTGTTTAATTGATTGAGTATGAACATTTTGATGTATTGTTTAATTGATCGAATATGAATATTTTGGCGTATTGTTTAATTGATCGAATATAAATATTTTGATGTATTGTTTATTTGATCGAATATAAATATTTTGATGTATTGTTTATTTGATCGATTATGAATATTTTGATGTAATGTTAAATTGATCGAGTATGAATATTTTGATGTATTGTTTAATTGATCGAGTAGGAATATTTTGATGGATTGTTTAATTGATCGAGTATGAACATTTTGAGGTATTGTTTAATTGATCGAGTATGAACATTTTGAGGTATTGTTTAATTGATCGAGTATGAACATTTTGAGGTATTGTTTAATTGATCGAGTATGAACATTTTTATGTATTGTTTAATTGATCGAGTAGGAATATTTTGATGTATTGTTTAATTGATCGAGTATGAACATTTTTATGTATTGTTTAATTGATCGAGTAGGAATATTTTGATGTATTGTTTAATTGATCGAGTATGAACATTTTTATGTATTGTTTAATTGATCGAGTAGGAATATTTTGATGTATTGTTTAATTGATCGAGTATGAACATTTTTATGTATTGTTTAATTGATCGAGTAGGAATATTTTGATGTATTGTTTAATTGATCGAGTATGAATATTTTGATGTATTGTTTAATTGATCGAGTATGAATATTTTGATGTATTGTTTAATTTATTGAGTATGAATATTTTGATGTAACGTTTAATTGATCAAGTATGAATATTTTGATGTAATTTCTAATTGATTAGGGATGGTTTGATGTATTGTTTAATAGATTGAATATGAATATTTTGAAGTATTGTTTAATTGATTGAGTATGAATATTTTTATGTAATGTTTAATTGATTTAGTATGAACATTTTGTTGTAATGTTCAATTGATTATGAATATTTTGATGTATTGTTTAATTGATCGAATAGTAATATTTTCAAGTATTGTTTAATTGATTGAGTATGCATATTTTGATGTAAAGTTTAATTGATTGAGTATGCATATTTTGATGTAAAGTTTAATTGATTGAGTATGAACATTTTGATGTCATGTTTAATTGATCGAGTATGAATATTTTGATGTATTGTTTAATTGATTGAGTATGAATATTTTGATGTCATGTTTAATTGATCGAGTATGAATATTTTGATGCAATGTTTAATTGATTATGAATATTTTTATGTAATGTTTAATTGATCGAGTATGAATATTTTGATGTATTGTTTAATTGATCGAGTATGAATATTTTGATGCAATGTTTAATTGATTATGAATATTTTTATGTAATGTTTAATTGATCGAGTATGAATATTTTGATGTCATGTTTAATTGATCGAGTATGAATATTTTGATGCAATGTTTAATTGATTATGAATATTTTTATGTAATGTTTAATTGATCGAGTATGAATATTTTGATGTATTGTTTAATTGATCGAGTATGAATATTTTGATGTCATGTTTAATTGATCGAGTATGAATATTTTGATGTCATGTTTAATTGATCGAGTATGAATATTTTGATGCAATGTTTAATTGATTATGAATATTTTGATGTATTGTTTAATTGATTGAGTATGAATATTTTGATGTATTGTTTAATTGATTGAGTATGAATATTTTGATGTATTGTTTAATTGATTGAGTATTAATGGTTGGATGTATTGTTTAATTGATCGAGTATGAATATTTTGATGTATTGTTTAATTGATCGAGTATCAACATTTTTATGTCATGTTTAATTGATCGAGTATGAATATTTTGATGTATTGTTTAATTGATTGAGTATTAATGGTTGGATGTATTGTTTAATTGATCGAGTATGAATATTTTGATGTATTGTTTAATTGATCGAGTATGAACATTTTGAGGTATTGTTTAATTGATCGAGTATGAATATTTTAAAGTAATGTTTAATTGATCGAGTATGAATATTTTGATGTATTGTTTAATTGATCGAGTATGAATATTTTGATGTATTGTTTAATTGATCGAGTATGAATATTTTGATGTATTGTTTAATTGATCGAGTATGAATAGTGTTGTGGACCTGTTTAGGGGTACTAACAATGAAATGAAAAGAACAACAGGTTTAGAGATCATAATAGAACAGAGAAATTATACACAAGTCAGTGTTGACAGTGCTAGTGCCTAAATGTGCCTCCAAATGTTCTCTCGGCAATACCGGTATTTATGGTAGCCGGTTGCTACCATTTAGTTATTATTAAAGGGTAGGTAGGTCACCCACAACACCCCCTTCCGAAACTCATTCCTCCCGGAATCTCAAGGTATATCTTTTTCCTAGGATTCACCTCGAAACTCCCGGTTAAGTTACGTTTTCTTGATGAACGTCTCTGTTCCGGAGGCGTTTTTGGTGTTGGCAGCTCAAATGCGTAATACAGATCTTCCATGATGGTCTTACGCTGATCCGATGGGCCTTCCCCTGGGTCGTCCGACATGCGACGACGCATTTGGTTAATGTTTTTTTACAGGTGCCTCTAGGACCCTCTACAATGTACACCATCCGCCCCAATTTTTGTTGTACCTTTCCCATTCCCACACGGTGTTGTTTCCATTGTGTTCATGGAAGAACACCTTCTCTCCATCCTCGTAACTCTTCTTTGCTGCCGTAATGTTGGTCGGTTTCACCTGTTTTGGTAAAAGTTTGTCGAATACCGACTTTATTTTTCTTCCAAACATTACTTCCACCGGTGGTACCTGGGCTGGTGTGTTCTCGTTGGGTGTAATTCTATACACTTGAAGGAACTGCTGGAGTGCCTTTTTTCTCGGCGTGCCCGTCGATTTTTTCAACGCTCTCTTCTAGGTATCCACACAGTTTTGTGCCTGTCCGTTTGACCTCGGATGGTAAGTCGGAGTGGTGATATGTTAAATTTGGAAGTCTTCACAAAATTCTTTGAACTCTCGTGAATTAAATTGTGTACCGTTGTCCGATACAACAATGTCCACTACTCCGAATCGGGCAAACAGTTCATGCAACGCGCATATCGTGACATCCGTTGTTGGGTTTTTACATCTAACAACTTCTGGCCATTTTGAGTAGCTGTCGACTATAATTAAATAGTAGAAGCCTTCCAATAGGCATGCACAATCTATGTGAATACGGGACCATGTTCGCACTGCTTTTGGCCATTGACAGTACCGAATAGGTGGTGCTTTCGCTGCCGACGCGCAGCCCGCACAGGCCTTCACGTTCGTCTCTATGTCCTTGTCCATGTTTTTCCAATATACATAAGATCTCATTAGGCTCTTCATGCGTGTCGCTCCGGGATGCCCCTTATGGAAATATTTAGGATCTTTTTGGTAGCGTAGCTGAGATTACTACTCGCTCCCGGTATAATACTGTGTCGCAACAGACTGAAAAAGCTTCTGCCGTTTGCTCATCGTCTGTTTGTAATTTATTTTTAATTTCGATAATAAAATTATCTTCTCTTGCCTCTTTTTGTATATCGCCAAGTGTGACTGGCAGCTCTTTTACTGTGTTACACAGTATTTTACTATAGTCATATTCAGACCGAATGGATGCTATAACTGTATCCTCGAGCGGTTCCGTGTACTTTGGGATTAGCCGCGATGAACCATCTGCGTGTCCTAGTCTTTTTGACGGTAAAAGTTCCATCTCAAAGTCATAATTTAACAGAATTATACCCCATCTCTGTAGGCGGTTTGCTGTGTAGGTTGGCAAGCCTTTTTTGGATCCAAAGATGGTGATAAGTGGCTTATGGTCTGTTTGTGGGATAAAATGACGGCCGTGTAGATACCTGTGAAATTTGGTCATTGCGAACACAATACCCAACGCTTCTTTTTCAATCTGAGAGTAATTTTTCTCGGAAGGAAGTAAATTTCTTGAAGCGTGCGCGATGGGTTTCATCGAGCCATCCGGCATTTTATGCAAAATGCACGCCCCAATGTCGTAGAAGCTGGCGTCACTTGCAACACTAGTTTTTAGCTCTAGATTAAAATGAGTAAGAAATAATTATGCAGTTAACTTCGTTTTTAGGTTGTCAAATGCAGATCGACAGACGGCGGACCATTCCCATTTATTATCTTTCTTAAGAAACTCATTTAAGAGGGCTCGAAATTTGTGCATACTGGGAATGAATTTTTCGTAATAGTTTGCGAGACCCAGGAAGCTTTGTAGTTGGGTAATATTGGTCGGTTCGGGTATATTCTTGATGGCTATAGATCTTTCTGGGTCGGGACGTCTTCCACTCTTATCAATGACATGTCCCAAGTATTTGATCTCTTCTAGAAAGAATTCACACTTTGACTCCTTGAGTGTAAAACCAAAATCGCTTATCCTTTCGAATACTTTGTTTACGTGCTCACGGTGCTCCCTGACGTTCGTACTTTTCATTAAGATATCGTCAAGGTAGCCGATCGAAAAATCGAGCCCGCTCAAAATCGTGTCGATTACCTGCTGAAATATCGATGGGGCCACTTTAATTCCAAAAGGGAGACGATTGAACTTTAGTAGTCCCCTGTGTGTCGAAATACAGAGAAGTTTAGAGCTATCTTCCTGTACAGGTATTTGCAGATAGGCTTCACTCAAGTCAATTTGTGAGAACAGTTTTCCACCGTTTAATTTTGTGAAAACCTCTTCTTGAGTCGGCAGAAGATAGTGATAATCTTTCAGCGCATCGTTCAAACCGGTTGAGAAATCGGCACGCACTCTGATCTCTCCAGATATTTTCTTCACGTAGACGGTTGGAGCCGCCCATTCCGAGTAGTCAAATGGTGTTAAAATACCTTTCTCCACCAACCGGTCTATTTCTGCATTATTTTTGTCAAGAGAGGCAAATGGTACACTTCGTTTTCTCTTAAAAACAGGATTCCTATTTTCAATTAGTTCAAAACTCGCCTTCATTTTGGTACAGCGTCTTAATTCATTAGAAAACACCTTGGCGAATGACTCTTTCAAATCCTTCTTCAATTTTTCTGCTTCAGCAGAAAAGTTCTCTATTCGTTGACAAAAGGCGCTTATCGGCGAATCCCAGAGCTGGAAGTGCTGAATCCAATCTGAACCGAAGAAATTTCCTGTATCTTTCATTACGAACATGCGTAATTTTAATGTGGTATTATTTAGTGTCACTTTTGAAATGACTTCCCCTTCAAAGTTTATTTTCTCTCCGGTTACCGATCGAGCCACTTTATCTGTGCGTAGCATAGTCGGTCTGCAAATCTTTTTCCAGGTATTAATATTAATAATTTATAGGTCAGACCCTGAATCAAGCTGTAGTTTAACATCTTGATTGTTCATTTTTACCGTAACATACTTTTGTATGTTTAGTTTGCCACGATTAATTCTGGTTGCTTTTATGTAACTTTTTTTTCTAGTGTTACTTCTGCAATGGGGGGCTTTGTGTCCCATTTTATGGCATTTGTCACAATTTTGTGGTTTAACAGGACACTTCTGGTACCAATGTAGGTCACTGCAACCCCAACAAGGGTGGTTTGGCAATTTTTCATCCGACCTTTGAGGCAAATCCTTTCTGAATTTTTCCTTCGAGGAGTATGATTTTTTTGAAAAACGACGAACATTTTCAATATTAGAAATTGCTGCTTCCTCTATTTCTTTAGCTTCCTTTTTCTCGGAAATATGTCGTTGACAGCTTTCGGCCAGTTGTTGAAATGTTAAATTTGGCTCGGTTTCAAGTTTGCTTATTGCACGTCTTCTTAACTCTGCATCGTTTCGCGAGACGAGCCTTTGAACAAATATTAATACTTTGAAATTGTCCGCTGTCAAGGATGATAACTTAAAGTCATCACAACGTTTATTGACGATCGAAGCAAACGTTGAGTAATCCTGGCTTTCTTTTCGCGTTAGGTTCATACATTTCCACCTTTTGTGGAATAAACTTGTTTTGGGGCAATATAGTTCCATTAACATTTTAATAGTTTCATTAAAAGATAGCTCGCCCGTTTTCTTCGGCAGAATATAATCGACAATTTTTTATGCTCTGCCGTACCTAGTCTACGAAGAACTAAACGAACCTTTTTCTTTTCTGACCATGTGCTACAATCAATGTCGAAAAAATCCTGATATCGACGGTACTATGATTCGAAGTTTAGGTCCTCTTCAGACACACAGTAGAAGGTTTCTATACTGACCATATCGCATTTTGGTTGAACGCGTCGCTGTCGTCATTCGTCGTATTTATCATTGCTTGTGCCAGCTGTTCAAATTTTCTCTCTGATTGAGTCTGTTGCTCTAATTGTAAATTTTGTATCCCAATTATCAATTTTGTATCGTCTAAAGATTTGCTATCTTCTCGCTTTTGTGCTAAATTCTTTTCCTCAAAATACTTCAACAAACTTATTTGCTGCAACTGAAATTCCTTCTGTAGAGACTAAAGTTTTTCATCGTTTGCCTTCTGTTGAGCAAGATGTTTTTCATCGTTTGCCTTCTGTTGTTCTGATTGAAATTTAATCATCTCCAATATCTGTTTCGAGAAATCTTACATGATTAAACAAATACTTTCTTGAAAAAGAATTAGTCACAAATAGTCCTTCACTATTTTTTTTCTTTTCAAATGCTTACTGTTTAATAACAAACTCAACCCCTTCTCATCACTGCGTCATTCGGGTCTCGAATTCGACCGGCACTTGCTAATCTTGTTTTCTCTTCTTTCAAAGTTCTTTGAGAAAAAAAACGATATATTAATCCAGCTTATTGGGTAATTAATTTAACAAATTATTTGTATTTTTGTTCGCATCTTGAACTTTTTTTCCAATAAGTCCGTTTGCCTTTCAGTGTAGGCTGAAAATGTAAAATAGCAAGTAATGGCTATATAAAAAATTGACTAATTATTCAAGAAAGTAACTTGATTTTACTTGTCAGATTTTTTTTTAGCCTGACTATACTATTTCACAGTGACAAGTCTTTTCGCAAAATACGTGTGACTATATCAGACACGAAAAAAGGTTTTTGTAGTATGGAGGTTTTTTTTTAAACCTTTCAGTTTTAAAAGCACATGGTATTCCAATTTCATTTGTTGCACGAGGTAAAAACCCGTATTGAAATACGAAGAACACAAATAGAAAAATCTGTCTTACTATTTTTCCAGTAATTGTTTAAACTGGTTATTTCTTGTAAGGCAGACTCGTCCCAAAATTGAATGTATTCGATGTTTCCAATATCTTCCCGAAAATTGTAAAGCACAAGGTTTTTTGGGGGGGTTTTTTCAAACGGGTAGATTTTTTTTTTCGAAGGTTGACCGTGTTGTAGGCACTGATTTATCACTCACAGGTTGCAAGGTCCAAGGTGTTTCCAACAAAGTCCTTTACGAATCACTCGCCGCCAGTTGTTGTGGACCCGTTTAGGGGTACCAACAATGAAATAAAAGAACAACAGGTTTAGAGATAATAATAATGAATTGTATTGAACAGAGAAATTATACACAAGTTAGTGTTGGCAGTGCTAGTGCCTTAATGTGCCTCAATATTTATTTGCGTAAATTTGTACACAAAATGTGGCACAAGGCCAAAAAAGGGGTGGGGAAAGGATCGGTCTTCTCTAACTTAAAAAACTCAACTTAGCTAGTTTCAATCATGCCCATCATTTACCATAATACCGCATTCATACTATACATCCATCGCTACTCACCATAAGAATTCATACCATGAAATCCTACTTAAAACCCATATAGGAAATATGCAACGGGGGGGGGACTAAAAATTAAAAATATGATATATACAATGTACAAGAAATAAAGATTAGTAAAAGCCCCCCCCCCCCGTTATTGAAATGTCGCAGAGATGCCGATTTGCCGGTCGAAATCGAAAACTCGAAAAAAGGTGGTTGATGCAGGCCCCATTCTGACACCCTCCTTCGAAAATATCGAAGGGTGGCCTGCATCTCCGGAAAATCTGGCACTCAGTCACCTAATTGGAGAGGGCAGGGGAGTGGGGCAGAAAATAAAAGGTGAGTGGGATGAGGACAAAATAAAAGGGATCATGTAATGGAATCAATCATACACTAACTAAATTGTTGAACTTAAACATCAACAGAAAATTAAGCAGAAACTAACTTAAAATAAGTCTAAATCTAACTTAAAATTAAAGCATAGTTCGTTTCCTGAACCCAATATTCTCTGCCTAAGGCACGTCCAGATACCACTCTAATCTAGCGCCAGTCACTCTACACAGTCCTGCTCCAGTCACCCATCTTTCACCAACATCTGCCGAAGAGAGTTTCACCCTCTCGGCTCTAATGCGAGCCTTCAGGTAATATTTGAAAATCGCAATAAGGTCGAGAGAAGTGAATGTCTCAGCTCCGTAGACTGTCTTGCACTCTAGTCTTCCAAATCGTAACTCTCATACTCGCTAGTAAGCTCAAAAACGTAAACCGTTTTTGCCTATCGGTTGTCGGAGCCCAGTTGCTGCATACATTAATGGGTTCCAGGTCAAAAGACGATACGTTAAGAATACGAACCATGTAGCCTGCAACAAGCTTAATCAGCGGCACGACGATGCGGCAAAAAACGAAGACGTGACTTATGGTCTCGTCCTCATCGCCGCATCTGACACAAGTCGGAGAATTACTCAAGCGTGCTGAATGAAGCCTCTTACCCAGCCAGAGTGCATTCCTAATCGTCAGCCAGGTCAGTGATGCCTCGTCATTGTCAAGGCACCTTGACCCAGGCGCCCAAGGCCAGATGAGCAGAGCTCCCCCCTCGTCAAAGCGAGCCCCTCAGGCCTATCATTTCGAACAGTCCCCTCACCATTACCCGATATAATGCCTTTCGAGACAAAAGCAGGGTGTCAGAGAGGCTTTCTGTCACCCTTGAAAGGAACTTCAACGTATGTCTACATTCGCGATAGAAGGAGCACTCGTTTCGGGGTAACCTGTGTGCTTCCACCTCATCCAAGTGCACACTTCTCAAAGCCGGAAAGGCTTTTTTGGTGTCTTCCTTCCAAAAGAAATCGTTACTCTCAGATTATGTACTCATCCGGTCTAGATAAATCAGCTTAAGAGTGTGGCATCGAATTTCGATGCTAGGCATACCCAGACCGCCCTCAGAAGGATGAAGGTAACAAATCTCGCGACGGACCGTAAGGGACTTACCAAGCAACAAAAACAGCAGTGTACCCGACGGGAGTGGGAGCACTGAAAGACGATATAGGATGATCGGATAAATGTGAGAAGCACACACCTCCGCTCTCCCCTTTAACGAAAGATTTCTACGGGACCACAGACCAGCTGCTGCCCTAATCGCTTTCAGGACTTCCGACCTATATTTCTCCAGCTGAAGATCAGGACCAAACCAGACGCCGAGTAGCTTGCACGGCCCATCTGTCCAGCCAAAGGGTCCCTGCAAGGAAACACCCTTCCAAGCACCAATGCGCAAGCCAATATACTTATCGCAGTTGATTTTGGCCCCTTTCACCGTTTCATACATTCTGATTTCTCTGTCGACGACACTAATCTCGGCATTGCTAGTTACAAGCACAGTCAAGTCGTCGGCATAGGCGGAGTACTTCAACATGGTGCAAGCACCTGCCAAAGTAATTTCACGCAGGACCGGATTCACCCTTAGCCTGTTAAGGAGAGGTTCCAAAACAAGCACATAAAGCATCGGTGAAAGAGGGCACCCCTGACGAAGAGATCTGGACAATCTTAAGGCACCAGACCTCATGCCATTCACTTCAACCCTAACACCGGGGTTTGCATACAAGAGGCGAATCCAGTAGCGGAATTGCGAGCCAAAACCGGCCGCAGACAAAACAGCCTCCAAGTACCGATGGTCCACCCTATCGAATGCTTTGGACTGATCTAAATTGATCAGCGCAGCTTAAGTGTCGACTTTATCTATGATCAAGCGTATCGAGTGCAAGTTATCCTGAATGGTCCGGCCCTTCACAGAACACGTCTGTTCGGGGCTAATTAGACCAGGCAAAACAAGTTGCAGACGATTGGCTAAGATCTTGGCCAAAATCTTTAACTCCGCATTAAGCATCGTTAAGGGCCGAAAATTATCTAACCCATCCCCACCATTTTTGCTTTTGCGTAACAATTTCACCAAACCCATGGTCAAGTACTGGGGAATAGACCCGTTCCTAAACCACGAGTTAAACAAAACTGTCAGCAAGGGTACAAAAATGTGCGACATCCTCAAATACACCTCGTAGGGTAAACCATCAATCCCCGGAGACATGTTAAGGCCGACTCGCCCTAAGGCTTCCCGGACCTCTTCCTCTATTATGCAACCTTCGCACCTAGTCGCTTCGGTCGCCTCAAGACGAGCAAAGTCGGCTAAATAGGGGTCGAATTGTGCTAAAGACAAACCGGGTTCCCGAGTAAAAAGATCCTGGAAATGAGAACGAAAAGCCTCCAGAATACCTTCGTTTGTGGTCACGAGTCTCCCATCCGGCAATGAGACACGAGCGATATGTCGATCAAATGCATGTCGATGCACCTCTGCACGCAGTTCAGCAGCCATTTTTGTCGCCTCGTTAGGCACTCTTTTTAACCTAGCCGTAATCACTAAAGCCTGGTGTTCTTGGATAGCCAAAGAAGCCAGCTTGGCCTTAATTATAGTAACACTAGAGCTATCCCCCACCTCCACCGCCCGACCTAATCTAGACTTTAGTGCCACTTTAGCTGCCCTAGTTGATAGATTGAGTCGTCTGCTAAAATCGACAGTAAAGGACCTAATAACCTTCTTAAAATGAATCCACTTCCTATTCCCAATTACAGCCCCCGTCAATTCTTGCTGTAAAGTTAGTAATAGCTGTTCCTGGTAGCCCTTCACATCGAACAACGAAGTGTTGAGCTTCCAGTACCCAGCTAAACAAGGCTTAGGTCTATCTAAGTTTACCCGGACCTGAACAAGTCTATGGTCTGAGTAAACTATATTATGAAAACTTGGACATTCAACTAATCCTACATCGACTCTCTTAATAAAGAACCGATCGATATAACTCGAAAGTTGTACCGAATCGGAGCCGCGCCTATTTGTCCAAGTCCATACCCTATTACGGGGCCTTTCATTCCGGTACTTATCTATGAGATGGAACTTATCGAGGAAGTCCCGAAATGACCTAGCATCTCGATTGGTGTTAGTACCCCTAGGTCGATTACGATCTAAATCGGGATCCAGAACCGCGTTCCAGTCTCCCGCTAGAATGACCGTCCGAGAAGTAGAATTCAAGAACTGCTCGATTCGCCGAAAGAAAGAATCGAGCTCAGAATGGCTATTGAGCGCATAAACCCCGATGAGCTGAAATGCTTTCTCCTTTATGGTAATATCCAGAACGCAAAGTCTCCCTTCTGGATCCATGAAGCTAGGGTCACACGACGCATCTAAAGACTTGCTTACCAGCCAGGAAACCCCCCTAGCAGAAGAATTAAAGTACGCTGAATAAGCGTGAAAACCCTTAGCCAGCGCACCCAAATAGTCCCCAGAAATCAAGTGGGTTTCCTGAACACAACATATATCCACTCCGAGGCGCTGAAAGTCTGTAGCGACTCGAAATTTACGAGCGTCGGCCCTCAGGCCCCGGACATTCAAACTCGCTAGAAAGAGAGCCATGAGGGTGCTTTAGAGTTGGGTGCCAGAAACGAACATAGCAGTGGTCAGGATGCCGACCGCTCTCCCAAAAGATTGATTGCCCATCTGATCATTAATTTGACCATCATGGGAGATGCCGCCAACATCCAAAGGATAGGTTAGTTTCGCTATCCTATACAGGGCGGGATGTAACCTTATGGGAACCCTCCCAAAACAATCTTTCCTTAAAACGACTTGACCTTCATCTTTAAAAATTGCCATTGGAATGGTGAAATTGAAAGTGTAGTTCGCCTCTTCCAGCATCTGCCATAGAGCCTTCGCTTCTGCTTCCTTCCTTACAACTGTAAAGACTCTAGGGGCGTTGGGGAAATTAGCAGGGTCTTCAACGGTTATACCACCGACTACTTTGAATTTAAGGAGCTCATTTATATTGGAGAGGTGGTAATGCTTTACTGTTTCTATTTGGGTGCATGTCACTTTGCAGATATCTTCCCCAAGAAGGAAAGCGGTTTTTTTTAGTTCTCCTTTCCACAGAAAGGCTCCTCTGCCTCTTCTGTGTAATAGATGGAGGGGGAGGCATGGCATCCATTGGGCAGGGGGAAGGGGAGCTAGGCCCCATAGGAGATGCTGGAGAAGGCGAAGGGGAGGGTTGTTTTGTGGGTGACGCAGGTGGGGTATTTTGGGGGGTATTCAATGGGGAGACAAAGGGAGAAGGTTTAGGAAAAGTGATTTTTTTAGACGATTTAATCGGACTTAGAGGGATAAGTTTGTACTGTTTGTCTAAAATTGGGCCATTGATTGGGGGGGCATTAATTTGGGAGAATTAGAATTTTTAGAAACTATTGGTTTTGTGATCGGCTGGGGACTTGGATTGGGGGTAGAGATTTTATCTGAAGTGGCTGAATTTTTTCCTTCTTTTTTCTCTTTTTTTTCTACTTTCTTATCTAATTCAGATTTAAGCTCTTTTGCCTTAATGTCACTGTCTTTTCCCGGGTCGTTTTTAAGCATTTCTTTTTCTCTCATTTCTTCGAGAGATACCCGAACCGGGTTTTTTCCCCCGGAACAATAATCCATTCCTCGTCTTTTTCTGCAGAAGGTAGAGCAGGAAATTCGTCTTCGGGGTCATCAGATGTAGATGTAATAGGTAAACCAATTGTAGCTGGAGGATCGAGGTGGGGGCCAGCCTTGGATGGTCTGGTAATCGGGGGCGTCGTTTTCGGAGTAGATTTTTTCTGTGGGCAATCAAAAGTTAAATGACCTAGTTGCTCACAAAACCAACAAACAGGTCTTCGTCCGGCCAATATAATAGGTAGTATTTCCTCCCCGACTTGTAAATAGTAGGGGATTCTGTCATAAGCTTTCTTGTCGATAAGTATTTCGAAGTTCCATGTACCTGTAAATTCGTCAAAATTGACGTCTGTGATTTCGCCAAATCTTAGAAAAAAAGCACCAATTTGTTCGCCTTTTACATAAAAAGGGACATTGAAGATAGAAATTGAAGAACGTCTTCTACCCATGTACTCGGTTCGTAAAACATAGTCCTGCGTGATAATTTGAGTAAGTGAGAATTTAGCACAAATCTCTTCGTTATGAAACAAAGCATTCCAAGTGTTAAATCCCTTACACTTGATTAACCTTTGCGGTTTGAATCTTGCAGTTGCCAATAACTTGCATATTAATTCAGGAGAGGCCCTGATGGATTTTTTAAATTTGTTGTCGACAACAAACATGGTTAGTGTTCTTTTTTTTATTTCTACAACCTTTGGTAAATCCACGGTAATTCCTTGTTCAGTAACCATGTGTTCGTATTTTTTTTCTTCTTCCACGAAATCTTTGATATTTATAGACATTTTTGGTGGTTTGCACCATTCCGAATTTTCAGTCTTTTTGAATGCTATCTAGTAAATAACTAGAGACACCAAAATAAAAAAAGGTGGCAAAGAAAACAAAACGTTGCAGAAAAAAAAAGTCGTAAACGGGAAAACAGTTCAACAAAAACAGTCAACGTGAAAGCAATAAAAACGATAACAATAATCAACAACAGCAGGCAAAAACAGATTTAAGAAAAATACTAACTTGACGCAATAAACTCACTCAACACGTAGAGCCTAAATGTGCCTCCCAATGTTCTCCCGGAAAAACCGGTATTTATGGTAGCCGGTTGCTTCCATTTACTTATTATTAAATGGTAGGTCGGTCACCCACAACAAATAGTTTGATGTATTGTTTAATTGATCGAGTATGAACATTTTGATGTATTGTTTAATTGATCGAGTATGAACATTTTGATGTATTGTTTAATTGATCGAATATGAACATTTTTATGTATTGTTTAATTGATCGAGTATGAACATTTTGATGTATTGTTTAATTGATCGAATATGAACATTTTGATGTATTGTTTAATTGATCGAATATGAACATTTTGATGTATTGTTTAATGGATCGAGTATGAACATTTTGATGTATTGTTTAATTGATCGAATATGAACATTTTGATGTATTGTTTAATTGATCGAATATGAACATTTTGATGTATTGTTTAATTGATCGAGTATGAACATTTTGATGTATTGTTTAATTGATCGAGTATGAACATTTTGATGTATTGTTTAATTGATCGAGTATGAACATTTTGATGTATTGTTTAATGGATCGAGTATGAACATTTTGATGTATTGTTTAATTGATCGAATATGAACATTTTGATGTATTGTTTAATTGATCGAGTATGAACATTTTGATGTATTGTTTAATTGATCGAGTATGAACATTTTGATGTATTGTTTAATTGATCGAATATGAACATTTTGATGTATTGTTTAATGGATCGAGTATGAACATTTTGATGTATTGTTTAATTGATCGAATATGAACATTTTTATGTATTGTTTAATTGATCGAGTATGAACATTTTGATGTATTGTTTAATTGATCGATTATCAACATTTTGAGGTATTGTTTAATTGATCGAATATGAACATTTTTATGTATTGTTTAATTGATCGAGTATGAACATTTTGATGTATTGTTTAATTGATCGAATATGAACATTTTTATGTATTGTTTAATTGATCGAATATGAACATTTTGATGTATTGTTTAATTGATCGAATATGAACATTTTGATGTATTGTTTAATTGATCGAATATGAACATTTTTATGTATTGTTTAATGGATCGAGTATGAACATTTTGATGTATTGTTTAATTGATCGAATATGAACATTTTGATGTATTGTTTAATTGATCGAGTATGAACATTTTGATGTATTGTTTAATTGATCGAATATGAACATTTTGATGTATTGTTTAATTGATCGAGTATGAACATTTTGATGTATTGTTTAATTGATCGAATATGAACATTTTGATGTATTGTTTAATTGATCGAATATGAACATTTTGATGTATTGTTTAATTGATCGAATATGAACATTTTGATGTATTGTTTAATTGATCGAATATGAACATTTTGATGTATTGTTTAATTGATCGAGTATGAACATTTTGATGTATTGTTTAATTGATCGAATATGAACATTTTTATGTATTGTTTAATTGATCGAGTATGAACATTTTGATGTATTGTTTAATTGATCGAATATGAACATTTTGATGTATTGTTTAATTGATCGAATATGAACATTTTGATGTATTGTTTAATTGATCGAATATGAACATTTTGATGTATTGTTTAATTGATCGAATATGAACATTTTGATGTATTGTTTAATTGATCGAGTATGAACATTTTGATGTATTGTTTAATTGATCGAATATGAACATTTTTATGTATTGTTTAATTGATCGAGTATGAACATTTTGATGTATTGTTTAATTGATCGAATATGAACATTTTGATGTATTGTTTAATTGATCGAATATGAACATTTTGATGTATTGTTTAATTGATCGAGTATGAACATTTTGATGTATTGTTTAATTGATCGAATATGAACATTTTGATGTATTGTTTAATTGATCGAATATGAACATTTTGATGTATTGTTTAATTGATCGAATATGAACATTTTGATGTATTGTTTAATTGATCGAATATGAACATTTTGATGTATTGTTTAATTGATCGAATATGAACATTTTGATGTATTGTTTAATTGATCGAGTATGAACATTTTGATGTATTGTTTAATTGATCGAATATGAACATTTTGATGTATTGTTTAATTGATCGAATATGAACATTTTGATGTATTGTTTAATTGATCGAATATGAACATTTTGATGTATTGTTTAATTGATCGAATATGAACATTTTGATGTATTGTTTAATTGATCGAGTATGAACATTTTGATGTATTGTTTAATTGATCGAGTATGAATATTTTGATGTATTGTTTAATGGATCGAGTATGAACATTTTGATGTATTGTTTAATTGATCGAATATGAACATTTTGATGTATTGTTTAATTGATCGAATATGAACATTTTGATGTATTGTTTAATTGATCGAATATGAACATTTTTATGTATTGTTTAATGGATCGAGTATGAACATTTTGATGTATTGTTTAATTGATCGAATATGAACATTTTGATGTATTGTTTAATTGATCGAGTATGAACATTTTGATGTATTGTTTAATTGATCGAATATGAACATTTTGATGTATTGTTTAATTGATCGAGTATGAACATTTTGATGTATTGTTTAATTGATCGAATATGAACATTTTGATGTATTGTTTAATTGATCGAATATGAACATTTTGATGTATTGTTTAATTGATCGAATATGAACATTTTGATGTATTGTTTAATTGATCGAATATGAACATTTTGATGTATTGTTTAATTGATCGAGTATGAACATTTTGATGTATTGTTTAATTGATCGAATATGAACATTTTTATGTATTGTTTAATTGATCGAGTATGAACATTTTGATGTATTGTTTAATTGATCGAATATGAACATTTTGATGTATTGTTTAATTGATCGAATATGAACATTTTGATGTATTGTTTAATTGATCGAGTATGAACATTTTGATGTATTGTTTAATTGATCGAATATGAACATTTTGATGTATTGTTTAATTGATCGAATATGAACATTTTTATGTATTGTTTAATTGATCGAGTATGAACATTTTGATGTATTGTTTAATTGATCGATTATCAACATTT
Organism: Sepiola atlantica; assembly: GCA_963556195.1. NCBI lineage: Eukaryota > Metazoa > Mollusca > Cephalopoda > Sepiida > Sepiolidae > Sepiola > Sepiola atlantica. The sequence continues at coordinate 4,096,875 of OY744516.1, read as the reverse complement.
TGAGGTATTGTTTAATTGATCGAATATGAACATTTTTATGTATTGTTTAATTGATCGAGTATGAACATTTTGATGTATTGTTTAATTGATCGAATATGAACATTTTTATGTATTGTTTAATTGATCGAATATGAACATTTTGATGTATTGTTTAATTGATCGAATATGAACATTTTGATGTATTGTTTAATTGATCGAATATGAACATTTTGATGTATTGTTTAATTGATCGAGTATGAACATTTTGATGTATTGTTTAATTGATCGAATATGAACATTTTTATGTATTGTTTAATTGATCGAGTATGAACATTTTGATGTATTGTTTAATTGATCGAATATGAACATTTTGATGTATTGTTTAATTGATCGAATATGAACATTTTTATGTATTGTTTAATTGATCGAGTATGAACATTTTGATGTATTGTTTAATTGATCGAATATCAACATTTTTATGTATTGTTTAATTGATCGAGTATGAACATTTTTATGTATTGTTTAATTGATCGAGTATGAACATTTTGATGTATTGTTTAATTGATCGAATATCAACATTTTTATGTATTGTTTAATTGATCGAGTATGAACATTTTGATGTATTGTTTAATTGATCGATTATCAACATTTTGAGGTATTGTTTAATTGATCGAGTATGAATTTCTTGATATATTGTTTAATCCTCGCAACTTACTTACAAGTCAATAGAATCGTTCATGTCATCGAGTATTGGCATAAAAAAGATCGTTTCCTTTTCATTTCTGATTACATATAAACTCACACCGATAGCTCGCCACCATTCCGCAATGCATTCCATAGTGGCGTTTATTCTAGCCTCTTACTTTAACACTAACCGTAATTAAATAATAACACTAACCCTTACACATATATAAACAAGAATCCAGTATTAGGTAATGGGCGGCTGTGCACACTGCGCATGACTGGCGAGACTATTTCCTTTTTGCAAACACATTTTACATTTGGTGGCGAGGCTCTTTTAAAACCAAAGAAATGCACATACGTTTTACAGACGCCTCTCCATGTTTTAAACGTTTTCAATTGGTTTTATTCTCGTTTGCTTGGTCGTGTGCCATTTATTATTTTGGGAAGGGACAATGATCAAGATCACTGAACACGGCTGAGAAGAACAAAAGAATAGCAATGGCCGACAAAGCGATAAAAAAAAAAGATTTGCAATAGTCGATACTTCTCTAAAATTGCTCAGCTGTTATATTCCCCCACACGAATAATATCAGTGTCAGTTTTACCGAAATAACACTCGTCACATTCTCTAAAATATTCTAGTAAACATCTAACAAAAAATCTATATATCTAAAAAATGAAACCTGATAAATAATATTGCGAGTCGGTTAATTCTAAAGGATGAAACGAGACTCCTATGGCAGTAGTGTATTGTCTATTTTGTTTTTATTTTAATGCAAGCAGTCGCCTTAAAACGTTTGTCGCAATATTTTTAATTATTTCTTTTTATGATTATATGTTATGTCTCTGGAGAATAAACGATATCCCAGATCTTCGCTCGGTCTGAATTGTCTGTTTGAACTTTCGTTTATTTTTTAATGAAAAATATTTATATGGTTCATTTTGTGTATCGTAGAATCCGGCGACGAGCGTATGTCGAGCATCAGCACGTTGAACAATGTCTGAACATTAAATATTTTTTTTCTCACTTACTTTCTTGGCGGCTTTATAGTCCGTATTTTTTGTTTTACTTGTGTTCCATTTAATATGACAAAAAGACGGAAGCATCGAATTCGGGGCTATGGATCAAGAATCTGAAATCTGTCGTTTTATTCTTTTTCTAAAAGGCCACTTTCTCCACAAATAGAGAATAATAATAATAATAATAATAATAATAATAATAATAATAATGGTAGTAAAAGTGATGATGATGATAGTAGTATTACTACTACTACTACTAATAATAATAATGATAATAATAATATCTCGTTTTCAACACAGATAGAAGAAAATGAGCAATGTATATATATATATATATATATATATATATATATATAAGATAAGTAAAATATAAATATACACACGCACGCGCACACACACACACACACACACATATATATATATATATATATATATATATATATATATACATATATATATATATATATATATATATATATATATATATATATATATATATATATATATATATATATATATATATATATATATATATATATATATATATATATATATATAAGGAGATTGTAGTTTGCTTGAAGCATTGCTGAGATTTCGTTTTTCACTCCGGACCGCGATATCCTGGCCCTCACTCTGAAAAGGTTGCCCGCCCCTGGTTTAATTGGATAACTATTTTCTAGTTTAAAGAAAGACAGTGCAATAATATTGCGAGGTCAGCGTTCGTGCCGGATGCCCATAGAGTAGAAATAGTCCATACGTCTATAGAATATAAGTTTTATTAAGCGCGGCAGCAATATACAAATGTTGTTATTATTATTATTATTATTATTATTATTATTATTATTATTATTATTATTATTATTATTATTATTATTTACTCACTAGGAGTTATCACACTGGTCATCGTCAGTGATCGCCCACTGCCAACAACCTGTGGTATTCCCTGGAGTTTGAGTGACAACAAGTCTCCTCAGACTTCCAGTATGCTCCACCTCTTTTCGTTCATCAACGCTGATGACGTTGCGGTATCGCAACAGCCACCTACCACCGATTTCTCGTTGATAAGGGCCATTGGTACCCTCCGGGGCCCGAGTGGCAACAAGCCTCCCCAAGGTCCCAGAGCTGAAATTATTATCATCATTTGTACTCACTAGGAGTTCTCACACAGATCATCGTCAGTGATTGCTCACCGGCAACAGCCAGTGGTATTTCCTGGATTCTGAGTGACAACAAGTTTCCCCAGACTTCCAGTGTTCTTCACCTCTTTTCGATAACGATGCGGTATGCAACAGTCTCTTACCATTGATTTCTCGCTGGTAAGGACAATTGGTCTTCTCTGGGATTTGGGTGGCAACAAGCCTTCCCAAGGTCCCAACACTCTCTGCACTTTTCTAGTGGAGGTCTGGTTTGTGCTGTCCCTCCTCGGTCTTCTCATCTTCATCGACCCTCTACAAATATGTTGTCTGGTGTCAGCCTAGGCAAGCACCAGTTTTTTAAAAAATCAATTTTTCTTTTTAATTTTTTTATTTTTTCCTTTCAATACCTTTCATGTAGGGTCGTGAATTTTTTGAACCAGTACGCATGTATTCCATCGTGACCTGGTGCTTTCCAATTTGCCATTTTCTTTAGTGTTGTCTTAATAGTTTCTTCATTAATTTCTGTTTCCGTTCCTTCTTCAATTTCTAGAAGTTTATCTTTCATGTCTTTCAGCCATTTAGCATTTTTGTTATGATCTTCAGCATTTTCCCATATCTTGCTCCAGAAATGTTTTGTTTGTGTCGGGTCTGGTTGTTCTGTTGTTGTTCTTTCTCCGTTTACGTTTTTGTAAAACTGGCTTTCATTGTTTTCTAAAGGTCCTGTTCTGTTTGTACGGTTCCGATTTGTATCTGTATCGTCTCAATCTTCCTTCCTTTGCTGCTATCTTTTGTTTTAGTTCTTCGTGTTTCTTATTTAGTCTTTCCTTACGATTCAGATTTCTGCTCTTCTATCGTTTACTGTTCTCCTTCATCCTATTTACGGGTTTAGCTTCCTTTTGATGTTTGGTGATCTGGGTTTCCAGTCTGATCTCCCATCCAGATTTCGTCTGTCCATTCTTTTGGTCATTCTTTTCCCTTTTTAGTTTCATACTTATTGATAGTGTATTTTGGGATGTACGTGAGTACTCTGTTTACTTTCTCTGTTTCAACTTTTAACTTCTTCCAGTCTTCGTTCCTTAATGATGGAAGTTTTTTTTCTTCTCGGACATTAATCGTTTGATGTTTTCCACTTCTCTTGCTTCTTCCTCAGATAGTTCTATAGTTTCGTCTTCTTCGCCTTCTTCAGTTTCTGTGTTTATGTTTTCCCCGTCTTCTTCCTGGGAGTTTTCGTCAAGTGGTGTGTCTTGATCTGTCACGCCATTGTTTAATTTCCGTTAATTCCATCTCCGAGAACCATCCTCTCTTGAGTATCTGTTTTGCTTGATCTGCTATCCTTTGTGTCGTTGTATGGTAGTCACTAGAAATGTCCCATAGATCTTTCATTCGTTTCCGATATCCTCTTTCTGTGAAGTAGCTGCTTTTGTAGTAGCATTCCATTACCAGTCTGTTCTCTTTTGTGGTCCATTTCTTTCTATGGCTTTTTGATCTGTTATTTTCATTCTTGCTTTCTTGTGTTTGGAATTTGATGGGTTACCTACCTGTTTTTTGTCATGATTATTATTATTATTATTATTATTATTATTATTATTATTATTATTATTATTATTATTATTATTATTATTATTATCATTATTATTATTATTATCATTATTATCATTATTATTATTATCATCATTATTATCATTATTTATTGATATTTATTTATTTATTCACTAGGAGTTTTCACCCAAGTCATTATCAATGATTGCTCACTGACAATATCCTGCGGTGTTCTCTGAAATCGGATTTTTGATAACAATTGCAAATGATTTTGCCTCATCGCAACAGTCGCTTACCATTTATTTATCGCTGGCAACTACTATTGGTCTTCTCTGGAATTTGAGTTGATCTAAGACTCCCCAAGTTTGTAGTACACTCTCCATCCCTCCAGTGGAGGTCTGGTTACTGCTCTCCCTCTTCGCTCTTTTCATCCTCCTTGACCAGTCATGATATGCATACATGTATGACTTAATTTTTTTAGGGGGAAGGAATTATTATTATTATTATTATTATTATTATTATTATTATTATTATTATTATTATTGTTATTATTATTATAATTATTATAATTTTTTCATCATTATTTTTATTTTTGTTTTTATTATATTTATTATTTCTTCATTAATATTACTAGCAAATATATGCTCCCTCCGGTCGCGTATTTTTGCTAGGCTGCCGCGTCAGAAATGAACGTTCACCCGTAAACCGATGGAGCCCCAGTCATATTTCCTGGGTGGTTAGACATTGATTTTCTTTGTTTCCGACCAAAAATAGTTTTAGTTTAAAATAAAGAAAAAAAAAATTCGACCCCACCCCAATTTTTTTTCACCCTCCCCCATAAATAGAAATATGCTTAGTTAAGAAAAGAAATCAAGAAAAAAATGTTTGGACCCCCCCCCCCCAATTTTGTTGTTATCCTCCCCCGTACATATGTGCGTGTGTTTTTGTTAAATGGGCTTCTTTTGTAATTAAACAATTTGATTCTTAAATAATTTATATTGTTTTCCAGTACAATGTGTTAATTGTTTTGTTGACCGAAAAGAAAAGAAAATCACATCTTTTATTTTAATAAATAAAACACGGAATTATAGAAACAGTTTGTAAATAAAAGCTTTACAGCGTAAAAGGTCAAATCGAAATCATAAGAACAGTTAAGGCTGTAGCAAAATGATAATATTGGAAGTTTTTCAAATCGGAAAAAAAGTGTACCTAAAATAAAAGTATTAAAAATCAAATACAGTAAACAAGACTAGTTTTTTAAATGCTCTCGAAAAAACTGATAGCGTTTTGTTTACATTTTAAATGACGCGCCCGTCTTGCGTTCATACTGAATAATCAGAGGGAGTTAACCGATTCAGGGAAGTAACGCTGGCTGTTTAATCAGTTTCGCAGTAGGTAGATTAACTTCGTAACTCATTTCATATATATATATATATATATATATATATATATATATATATATATATATATATAATAAAGGAAATAATTATAATTTATAAGTAAGATCATTAGCGAGCAAAATAGCGTAAATACATGTGGAAATCTGAAGAAAACAATCATGAGTGTATATTTGCGAATACTAATTTATTAGAAGTTTAAAACAATTAATTATGTAAATTGAGAAATGCGCATAGTGTTTACGGCGGTGTTTGTAGTAGTATATATATAGAAGCTGGCAGACTAAGTAAATAGTAAGATCACTCTGATGGAGTTTCGGCTTCAGACAGACCGAGAGACTGACATATACATAATCTCCGTTATTGATAGATTATTACTATTATTATTATTATAGTTATTATAAGTATTATTTGTATTATTATTTTTATTATTATTATTATTATTATTATTATTATTATTTATTTTTTCATTCTAATTATTATTATTTTTTCATTATTAGTATTACTATTATTACTATTATTATTATTCTTATTATTATTATTTCTGGTATTATTATAATTATTATTATCATTATTATTATGTTTGTTTCCATTTTTCATCTTTATATTATTATTATTAGTAGTAGTAGTAGTAGTAGTAGTAGTAGTAGTAGTAGTAGTAGTATGTGGGTATTCATTATTCTTATGATTATTATCATGTTTGTTTTCATTAATCTTATTATTATTATGTTTGTTTTTATAATTATTATCTTTATTATCATTATTATTATTATTATTATTGTTATTATTGTTATTATTATTGTTGTTATTATTATTATTATGTGTGTTTTCATTATTATTATTTTTTTATTTTCATTGTTTGTTTTCATTATTATTATTATTATTATTATTATTATTATTATTATCAATAATAATAATTTTATGTTTGTTTACATATTATAATTATTATTATTATTATTATCATCATTATTAGGTTTGTTTTTATCATTATTATTATGAATATTATTTTTATTATGATGTTTGTTTTCATTATTATCATTTTTATTAAATATCTCATTATTATGATATGTTTGTTTTTATTATTATTATTAGTAGTAGTAGTAGTAGTAGTAGTAGTAATAGTAGTAGTAGTAGTAGTATTGGGTTTATTAAAAGCCAATTCTATTGTCAAACTATTTTTATACGTGTCGTTAATAATGTAATTTACTAACACGAGCGCCAGCAGCAGCAACTTGAACGCTGAATTGAATGCTATAATCAGCAAAGGAGTTATCACCAATCGGTAAGCGGACAAAGACGTCGTTGGCGAGTTCTTTGTTCGAGTTGACAAACAATTTAAGAAACAAAGGAGAAGAGAGAGGGATACATGGGTGTTTCTGCCAGAGGAGATAACACATTTCCGGGTGATAATTCGTCACAAAAAGAAGACATAATTATGGCAGAATTACGATATCTTCCTCGCATACATTTTTTTTATGATTTGCAAAAGTCGGAACAATAGATTTGCTGTTATAATACTTGTAGGAATTTTTGTTCTCGAAAGAAAATTAAGTTCATGTACGAGAAAAAATGTTTTTTTTTTTTCGTAGATAAGGGCAAAAAGCTGAATTGGAACAACATCTTTTGAAGAAAAGTAAGAACAACCTTATAGTAATTCAACAATTTTATTCATACAAATAATAAAATATAATATAAACACAGTAAGTATAAATAATAAAATGTAAACATATGCGAAGGTTGTTTGCGAACATTCGTGCTTTCGCGAGAACTTATCTTGAATAAAAAAAGCTTGCTTTGAACATTGATGTAACGCTTCGTCTCCCATTGTGTAGTTGTTGTTGACTCTTCTTTCGTAGGACGAGAGGGTGATTTGCCGTCTCAGGCTTTGTGTTGTAAAGTAGGCAAATATCGACCGTAGGAAAATGGTGAAAAAGAAGGCGTGCCTTAAGGGTTGCTCACGTGACACGCAAGAGAGGAGTAATTGGCTAAACATATTGGCCAATGCTAGCGTCAGACCATTGTCAAATCTTCGAATGTATTATTAATTCGAATATAATAACCTAGCTTCTAGTAATTCAGCATGAATTTAGTCCAAGACACAAGAACATTGCTACTCTGAAGATGATTGGAGACACAAGAACATTGCTACTCTGAAGATGATTGGAGACACAAGAACATTGCTACTCTGAAGATGATTGGAGAACAAGAACATTGCTACTATGAAGATGATTGGAGACACAAGAACATTGCTACTCTGAACATGATTGGAAATACAAGAACATTGCTACTCTAAAGATGATTGGAGAACAAGAACATTGCTACTCTGAAGATGATTGGAGACACAAGAACATTGCTACTCTGAAGATGATTGGAGAACAAGAACATTGCTACTATGAAGATGATTGGAGACACAAGAACATTGCTACTCTGAAGATGATTGGAGACACAAGAACATTGCTACTCTGAAGATGATTGGAGACACACAAACATTGCTACTCTGAAGATGATTGGAGACACAAGAACATTGCTGCTATGAAGATGATTGGAGACACAAGAACATTGCTACTCTGAAGATGATTGGAGACACACGAACATTGCTACTCTGAAGATGATTGGAGACACACAAACATTGCTACTCTGAAGATGATTGGAGACACAAGAACATTGCTACTATGAAGATGATTGGAGACACAAGAACATTGCTACTCTGAAGATGATTGGAGACACACGAACATTGCTACTCTGAAGATGGTTTGAGACACAAGAACATTGCTGCTCTGAAGATGATTGGAGACAAAAAAGGTAGCAACATTAGTCAATCTAATAAGAAAAGCAAGGGGAAATCTAAAAAACGAAAGTGACTTGCTGTCACTTTAAAAAAAACTTAGTTCACCCCAAACAATACAAGTTGCCACTGTAGACGTAAGAGACTACTGAGAATTAGGATGAACGTTTTATGGGTGATCCTTAATTAGGAGCTGTGCAGCGAGATGTTTGTTCACATTAGTTCTACATTTCTGCATGTCGGTACAGTCGGGGAAACCGGGAGCAAGGAAGGAGTTCTAAAGGCCATCAGCACAGGGTAAGAAGATATTAGAGCAGAAAGCCATGGGGACATCAAGTGAATGGAAGGGATCTGGCTGATTGTTGGGTTGGTCGATTGAATTTACGTCGAGGGGGCACCAGAGAAACAAGTTTATCGGAGCACATTCCATTAAAGTACTTGTAAAACAAGCACAAGGATGCAACATTGCAGCGATAGAAAAGGGGCTGGAACTTGTTGGATAGTGAGGAACCTATCAGATTATAAACTCTTTTTTAGACCTTGTCTAAGGGGAAGAGCCTGGTGAATGGTGCACCAGCCCAGATGTGACAACAATAATAGACGAATGATGCCTTTGTATAGATATAGGATACTGTCAGGTGTTAGTAATTTTTAGCCCGGTAGAGTGATCCCACTTTTTTGCAGCAGCTTTTGCAATGTCTTCTGTGTATTTGTTTCAATTTATGTTACATGTAAATGTTAGGCCGATGAGTTTGAACGTTGGACTCTCAGGCTGGGTGTTATTTGCCATGGCAATTAGTGGTTCGAAATGTTTTTTGTAGGAGCTTTGTCTTAGCAGAATTAAATGTTACCATCCATTTATAACTATATTAAACTACAGATTGGAGGTAACTTTCTAAGGATTCAGTCATTGCCTCGAATATATGCGCGTCCGCTTTTCCCACATGACGAGAGAAGAGCGTGGTGTTCTCAGATAATATATACCCATCTCAAACACAATGTCATCAGGGATGTCGTTTATGAAAATCAGGAACAATAACGGTCCAAGGATTTAACTACATTTATGCCATGTTCTTTGGATGAACGAGTATCGAGGACAACCTTGATCTTTCTTTTGGATAGGATAGATCTAATTATATTAACTATATGTCCAGTAATACAATATGAATTAATTTTTATGAGAAGACTTTATGCCAGACGCTGGATATATCAAGCTCTACCGCCCTTGCTTCACTTTTCTTGTACATTGTATGGTATATGCGTTCAAAGATGAGCCTTAGGATATCCGATGTACATCGTGGACTATATTGTAATAACAACTGACGAATCACGTTCATAACAGAACCCGACGAAACAAGCAATAACACGAAGTTTTATGGGGAAGAGGCGATGGATATGTGTTCATTCCTAGAGTTGAGGTTTGGATACTGTTTCTCTTTGATACGTAGCTAGAAAACCTATATAGAAGTGATGAGAGAAAGCGGACCTCGGTGTACTTTCAGCAGCCTTGAAACTCTCGCTTCCATTTTATTCTTTAGTCCTCACATTCCATGAGCGAAATTTTAAAAAAGAAGGGACACATTTATGTGTTCTAAATCGGCCCTGGTATGTGAAGATTTGTAGTCTTTTTATGATATTCTTTATCATTCAACTGAAAAACTTTCCATATCATTAACCTGTATCCCCGAGTGGGACAATAATTTCTCTACACTAAATTTTGAGGTATCTTAAATAATACAATTTTAAAAAGGATCGGTACACGCGTTTGAGCCTTGATAATAGGCATATGCTTGGTAATACTAAAACAATTAAACATATCAGTATGAATTATAGAATATATATTCACGGCAAGAGGGTATGTGACATAGCCACATTTTTTTAACGATACAATTAAGGTTAACACCGAAACCATATCCCCTACAGAAACAACAACTTTAAAACTTAAAACTGTAGCTATATTTATTGCTTATACCTATCCTGAGACGAGTATTCTACTATCTATCTATCTATCTATCTATCTATCTATCTATCTATCTATCTATCTATCTATCTATCTGTCTGTCTATCTATCTATCTATCTATCTATCTATCTATCTATCTATCTATCTATCTATCTATCTCTCTCTCTCTCTCTCTCTCTCTCTATATATATATATATATATATATATATATATATATATATATATATATATATATATATATATATTAAAACAAAACACTATAGCTAAATTTATTGCGTATACCTATCCTGGGACGAGTATTCTACTATCTATCTATCTATCTATATATCTATTTATCTATATATCTCTCGCTCTCTCTCTCTCTCTCTCTCTATATATATATATATATATATATATATATATATATATATATATATATATACATATATATAATATATATATATATATACATATATATAATATATATATATATTTATATATATAAATATATATATATATATATATATATATATATATATATGAGTCTGTGTGTGTAGTAATTTGTGCGTTTCACTTATTTTATTTAAATGTTTAGTTTCGACATATTAATAAATATTGCTTAAGGGAAAACTTCTTTTACACAATGATTTGACATACATTACGAGGCAATGTACAGATATTTATATAAAATGTTTATTTATATATATATATTGATACAAACTGTTTATTAAACATAAAAAACCTATAAAAATAGATGAAACATTTTCAACTCAACTTGTCCAGTCAATATTTCTGTTTGCAATTGTTGCCACAGTTTCTTTCTTTTCTTCAGTAAAACATCTCACTTGTGGCTGACATAAAATCGATTAAAATGTTTGTATTTATTTTGCTTATGTTTCGTTGAAAAAACCTCTTGTTTCTGTGGACGCAATCATCAATAAGCAGGTCTATTCACCTTCCGGCTGTTTGAGTATGAAATATTCTGAATACGAGAAAAACAATTCCAAGTGGAAATATTTATTTGAAAGCATGAAAACAAATATTTCAGTTATTCCAAAGATTCGTTTAATAGCGATTCTTTAAGCCGGTCTTTGGAAAGTGACTCGCAGATAAGACCGACCGCGTACATTTCACGATGTTTTATATATACTCGTCGTGATCGTCTGGTATGTAAATTAGATGGCAGAATTTTAGTCTTTTTACATGTGTATGATCCATAATTGTAATATTAATGTAAAATGACTTGTTTTTAAGTCTGCAAAAACTATTTCTTAACATATATGTCAAAGTTAATAAAATTTAGAATGAAAACAATGTAGTAATAATAGTGGATGTGCTTATCACCCAATGGGTAAAGGGTAGGTTTTAAATATTTATATATATGTATATACCACTATTATGATAAATATATTTTTTTAAATCCTATTTCCGTACACATATGTTTCATTCTTTTTTCGTGAATCGTCAGTGTGGAGGATGATTACTCTGCTGGTAACACGATCCGTACCCCGGACCCAATATATATTGTCTAAATAAGCTTTGAGTCATTTTAAACACATAAAGTAAATGCAGTTTAACTTTTTAGAGATACCAACTAAAACCAAAATATCGCAGATTTAGCACTTGCATAAGCTGACATACCGCTAGTAAATTTACAAATACAAAAGAGGATTCAAGTATAGTGCCGTGAAAAAAAAACAGGAGACCTTAACTTGAATTGTAAAATATTAAACGGAGGTCATCAGCTGTTTACTATGTAACAGTTTCGGAGATTTAAAAACAGAACAGTTATAAAATGCATTGCTCTTCAGTTGTACTGATCAAATGACCACTCCCCGAAAACCAAATGTAGAAACAATTCGGTGTTTAGTTAACTAATAGATGTATATATATATATATATATATATATATATATATATATATATATATATATATATATATATATATATATGTATATATATATATATGTATATATATATATATATGAGTAAAATAATAATAATAATGATAATGATAATGATAATAATAATAATAATAATAATAAAACATTACCCTTAAGACTACAATGTTATATGGTAATTGCATATCAGATAATAATGTTAATTAATAATAATGATGATAATACTTTTATACATTACACTTAAGCACCAATCCACGATATGGTAGTTAGCGTATAACATTATATAAGTATAAGAGATACACACACACACACACACACACATATATATATATATATATATATATAATTTTTATTTATAAAAACATTATTGGTTACATATGTGCATACATGTTTCGGTTGTATTATTCACAGAGAGCCAACCTCTTCAGACCAAAGAAGATGTTGACTCTCTGTGAAGAGTACAACTGAAACATGTATGCACATATATAACTAATAATGTTTGTATAAATAAAAAATATACTAAAGTGCAGCTCTGCTTGTTATTGAGAACTTTTTATAAACACTGGAGATTCAACGGATTTACATCTACAGAAACTAATACAATACGTGTACCATAGATATATATATATAAGAAGAGTTCGAATGCAAAACATAACAAATGCAATTTGTTTAAATTGATTGCTTAACACAAAAAATTCCGAATGAATTAAATCTAGATATCGACTAACAGCTAATTTAAATAAAAAGAAAAAAAATTATGCCAGTGTCATATTATGTAAAATATGCAAGTGTTGAAGTGCAACACTTTTTGCAGTGATAGTTTCGTAATTTTGAAACTAGCGTTTATTGCGATTTGCATTTGAACTTTTCATATATATATATATATATATATATATATATATATATATATATATATATATATATATATATATATATATATGTGTGTGTGTGTGTGTGTGCGTCTGGTGTGTGTGTGCGTCTGGTGTGTGTGTGCGTCTGTCTGCCTGTATTTAGGCAGCAAGTCTATATTAAGTAAAATGCTTTTAAATAACATTGGATTTCATTTTGTTTTACGGGACATTTTGCATTTTTTAATCTTCCGAATAGTGTATTTCGTATTCTGGTCAAATTGTTGTATATAATTTCTTCGTTCCATTTTATTTTCAATTCAATTCATCAAATCATCAACTGTGTATGATGGTGTTTGTCGTGTGTGGTTATATTAAGAAGTTAATATAACCACACACGACAAGCACCATCATACACATTTAACTAACAAACATCTATGATACTATGCGGACATACTATTAACGATAACAACACTAAATGAAGTTAGTTAGGCCCATATTATGCACACACAGCCACTTGCACCTGCTGCTAACTCGGACACGTGGTTGCACTTGTTGCCCGCCTTACTTATTAACTTGAAATCCCGACCATTATATACCACGACTGCACATAACAAAATCTAATAATATAGATAAATAATAATATAGAATCGAACAAAAAATAAAAATTTAAAAAATAAAGAAATAAATAAAGAAATAAAATAAAAAAATTAATAAATAAATAAAATAAATATGTATGCATGTATGTATTTTACATATACGTATATATATACACATATATACATACACCAACACACACACGCACACACACACATATATATATATATATATATATACCAAAGGCTCTATTAACGACGCCCCACCTCCATTAACGACGCCCCACCTCCATACCCAGGATTCCTCACCCACCCAATCACATCTGCTACTACACACACACGGTAAACAAATTTATAGAACGAAATTGTTAAAACCCTAAGGGACATAACTCCCACAAACAAAGCTTGACTCACACGAGTTATCAGCCTCTACCACCGAGATAATGATTATTCAGTATATTATTAACCAAACAAACAACGTTATATAAAAACAATTTAAAAAATAAATAAATAAAAAATAAATTACTCAGTATATTTACTAACAAAATAAACAGCAACGGTTAAAATAGCAAATAATAATTTATAAAAAAATAAATAAACAAACTTCTGCGGACCTGCTACTATAAAAACAAACCAACATTTCCGGCCCCGGCTTTTGGCAAAAAAAACAAAAAAACACTCCAACGAGTGGTAGTATTTATTTTATTCTGAGAGTGAGGGATACCCTCGAAAATTAAAAAAAATAATAATAATGAAAAGGACACACTCCAACCCAACACCACGGTCACGATACACTGGTAAATAAAAAAAAAATTATTGACTTTTCAATATTGTCACTTTGTTTTGTTTTTACAATTCCACGTGTCGTATGTGTCACTTTAACAACGCATTGTTATCGCCTTAAAAAAAAAATTATTCTATATATATATGTATATATATATGTATATATATATGTATATATATATGTATATATATATATGTATATATATATGTATAAATATGTATATATACATATATACATATATGTAATATATATATGCGTATATATGTATATATGTATTTATCTATGTATATATATATATATATATATATATATATATATATATATATATATATATATAAAATGAGAGAGAGAGAGAATGTTTCAGATGTTCTATACTAAGGTATATTTCCTGTCCATTATTACAAAACCCTTTGTGATCTCTCTACACCAATTCATACATGCATAATATACAGAGTGATTTTATATATCTGTATTCAGATTAAACCTGGCGCGTGTTGTGCGCATTTATTCCTACTTGTGTTCCTTTGTATATGTTATTGTATATTCCTTTTTATATAATATCTTCATGTTCTGGACCCAAACAACAGACGCACAGTGAATTCCCTGATGCTCGTCAATCATCAGATGAACAGGACTGCAAGAGCAAAGAACGGAAACCTTGTATTGTCCATGCATCATCAATTCACGAGTGCTTTTTCTTCGAACACTCTTGCAAACTATTGCTAACATTAAATTGAGTTCCTTACATCATTATTACGTCACATATATGGCTGCTTTGTTCCGTTCGATACTAATCATTATAAATAATACTTTTATGCTTGACGCAATCGCGTTTGTATTTCTCGTAGTGTCGATGTCTCGCCTTTAAGTCCTAATAAAGGTGCGAATTAAAACATGGCTATAGAAGAAAAGAAATATTCATAATGAACAATATAAATATTATCAAATGTGAAGAAGACAATATCGACAGACGCGAACAAAGAAAGCAGACAATTGTAAGCCTAAATAAATCGAAGGGTGATTGGAAAACTACTATATTTCATTGCCTGCTTGTTAGTTATTATCGAACTTTAATTCTTGCAAGAAATGAATATGATAAGAAGTATGGGTTTATTCAAAATCCCACCCCTTCTAAAGTCGACTTAGGACCGCATCAACTTATTTCACAGAAGGTTTTTTTAATTATTAGTCACAATTTATCCAGTCTAAAAATACTCGAGAATAAGGTGTTAATCAGTTGAATAGCTTTGCAGTTTAAATAACTTATAAACTAATTAATTGATATTCGTTTTGTTATTTTGGTTTTACCAATCATGCTTAGTCGTCTTACACATTTTTTATCAAATAATTTTATAGACGCTCTGACTGTTAGAAATGCCCCCCCCCCCTTATCTGCTATATCATCAGCGAGAATGCTGACACATTCGGACACTAAGGTCTGTCTCACCAGGGATTCGATCCTTTTCTCTGAATGATATATCGTTCAAGGCATTACCACCTCCTTTCAGCTATTTTGTGCCCTTCCAGAGTTCCCCTTCTCGGGAGCTAGATTTCGCCGGCCAGATTAAACTGACTGCATGTCTTACTTTGCATTAAGTTGGTAGCATGTAGATCTCTTCATTCTCAGAGTTCGACCATCAAACTTCTCTTACACGCGTATCTCTCCTCACTCCATATTTCGGTCCCTTATTCTGATTCTAGTCTGATTCTATTCTGATTCTATTCTGATTCTATTCTGATTCTATTCTGATTCTCTCTTTCGAAAACTTCTCCTTACTCACTCTTATTTATCGTTTCCTATTTCTCTATATCACCATTATTACCATCTCTCATCACTTCCTAATGTTCATGTATAATAGACTCTCTATTCATCACATATCTCTATTTCGTTTATATTATGCCATTTCTAATACAGTCCTATCACTCTCTCTCTCTCTCTCTCTCTCTCTCTCGGTATATGTATATATATATATATATATATATATATGGATATATATATATATATATATGTATGAATATGTATATATATGAATATATATATATGAATATATATATATATATATATATATATATATATATATATATATATAAATAAGTTAAAGCAAGGAATATAGACGTTTGTGACATTGTTGGGTGTGGAATGAAATTGAAAAGTGTAAAAACGAGAGAAAAAAAAACAATACTATAATATACTAAGTCGGCTTTCGTCCACACTCATCAGAGTAAATACAAAAGGAGTGGCTTCTAGGACCCAATGTGATCTACTTGTGACCCCCTCCATGTTATTTCTTAAACTTGTCACTCGTAAACTTGTCACTCGTAATGCTTGAATTATTTCCACGTATTTACTCTGATGAGTGTGGACGAAAGCCGGCTAAGTATATTCGTGTATTGTTTTTTTTTTGTTCTCTCATTTTTACACTTTTCAATTTTATTCCACACCCAAAAATGTCACAAACATCTATATTCCTTGCTTTAATATATATATATATATATATATATATATATATATATATATATATATATATATATATATATATATATATATATGATTGCCACTTCTATACACAAGGAAGCCATCCTACAAAGATTGTGATGATCGACTATGGTCGCGCATATTTTACAGTTTATTTCTACAGGTCTTCATCGCCGTGGGGCTAGTAAGGATATTTGTAAATGTAGATGGTCATGCTCTGTATTTGTACGATATGCAGAACACGTCTTCCTTCTACAAAGCTTTGTTTCAGTGGCAAGCCGAAGCAGGATAACTGAGAGGCGATGTAAAGCGCAAGTTTTATATCGGAGTTTCTGTCTCCTGGATGGATCATCTAACAATATCTACGGGCCTATCTCGCATAGATTGTTGCAGCATCGCGCCTGGGTACTATACCAGGTATTTCTACGCACCTGATAATATATATATATATATATATATATATATATATTATCAGCAGATGCGTATATATATATATATATATATATATATATATATATATATATATATATATACATTATCAGCAGGTGCGTAAAAATACCTGGTATAGTACCCAGGCGCGATGTCATAAGAACACGATTGTTCAGCGACAAGGTTTTTTATAACATTGCTACTCCTTCTGCTAGATCGATTCTATATGAAATGAATTTAAATCAATATGATAACGGTTAACTTTTAACCCTTGTTCTTCTTCTTCCTCCTCCTCCTCCCCTGCTTCCTCCTCTTCCCTTGTTTTAATTCCTCCGTCAGTAGTTTCAAATAACTACTAATTCTGTCATACATTTGACGTTTTCAATCAGCAGGCGGCATTCAATCATTGATTTCTCTCTCTTTCTCCTTCTTCTTCTTCTTCTTTAATCTGCGTTCGGCAGTCAACTGTCGATTTTTCTCTTTCTTTTTCTTCTTCTTTATTCTTCTTTTTCTTCTTCTTCAATTGGCGTTCTAAAGACATTGGCTGATTTTTCTCTCTTTCTTCTTCTACTTCTTCTTCTTCTTCTTCTTCTTCCTCTTCTTCTTCTTCTTCTTTGTCTTCTTTCTCTTTTTTAACATTTCTCGCTTTCCTTCTCCGTTTCTGTTGTTTGTTGCATGTGACTATTTCTTCCAATCGCATTCTTTGTATAAATCTGATAACTTTTCCGTGTTTAATTAAAGTTCACCAACCGATTGATAATAGCCGTATTTGAAACGACTGAAATATTTCGGCAGTACTATACAACATTAGTTTGTGCGTTTATTTTTGTTAGTTGTTGAATTGCTTATCCTTTATTGCATTTTTATTTTTACATATATATATATATATATATATATAAATATAGATAAATTCATGCAAATATTTTTTTAAATAACAGAATTCTTCTGTTTAATTATACCTTTTTTATTTTTTCAATTTTTCTGATGATCTATTTAATGTTTCGGTCAAATTGGTGTATGTAACTTTTGTGAGTTTCTTGTTCCCTTTATTTTCCTTTTTTGCGAGTACTTTCGATTTAATTAGTCAAATCATCATCAGGCAGCGTTTGTCGACGTGTCTTTAAAAATATGTCTTTCATGTTGATGTTTTTATTATCATTATAACGGCTAGTAATTTCTTACGTAAAAAGAGCGTCTATAATATTGAGATGTTACATGAGAACGTGATTATATATATGTTGTACTTTCGTTTTCATCCATCCTCATAATACGTTATACGGAAGGATGGATGAAAGCAAAATTAAAACAGACATATATATATATATATATATATATATATATATATATATATATATATATATATATATATATATTGATTTCGCTTTCATCCATCCTGATTATGACCTACAATGGCATCCAATGGAGAGGCCCCGATTTGGGGCTTTTATAAATGTAGTCACTCCTTAGAATCCATTACTACCTCGAGTGGTAGTACCTATAAGGCGCCCATCTATGGGTAAAATAGAATGTGTCCGGACACGCCACTAAACTGTCTCGGAAATCCTTAGACAAAGCGTTCGTCTATATCCCACCTATCACCGCAAAATCTATCTTTTTCAACCGCTTCTACTTTTTTCTGCCTGCCCCAACACTATAAATTACCAAATCTGTCCTGGATATCACACAAAGCTGCATCTGATAGTGAAGCTTCAATGTTGGAACTTTGAGGAGTGCGAGGTTACTACTTGGTTTCCACTGCTCCCAGATCCACTCTGACCTGGAGTGGCAGTACCTCTCAGAGGGAGGAGAAATCTATGACTTAAATAGAAACTATCGTTTAGTTACAATTTGATTGCAAAATATTCGCCTACAAAATGAATTAATCTACCAACTAATCATATACAAAACATATGAAAGGGGTTTCGCATGAAATGACTCAACGACGGTCTACATGCCGTAAAAACCAATCAGCCTTTCTTTACGCAACCAACATCCTTTACATCCTACAAGATCTATTTCTACTTTCTCTCTACGTCAATGCCCTATCCTTACACCCATTCTCTCCTTATTTTTTATTTCGCTATTTCGTCCAACTCTTCAATTGATCTATATTCTCTTTCCCTTTTTGTCAACCATATCTATTCATCTATATCGTTCATCCCGTTCAACTCCTTTTCTTATTCTCTCACATCACAACTCCCTTATGTATTGACTACACACAGTCCGGCTCAAATGCTGTTCAAATCAGCGTCACTAAATTCGTTATATTACCCCGGTCAACCTTCCTAGCGCCACCGAACTTTCTGTAAGCGTATATTTCATGTTTCTTTTTCCTGTGACACGTGCAATGTCGTCATCGATATTTCTGATTGTGTCAATTTACCAACCTTCTGACGAAGACAAGGTATGGTACAAGATCGAGCATTGATATGGAAAAAGCCGTTCGCGCCACAAGGACGCCCAGGATCGGTTAGTAACAATTTATAAACATTGCCTGAATCGGACCCGTCGACGTTTGCCGAACATGAGTGTATCAGGTAGTAAGCGATTACCCAACTCACCCTCCTAACCAGGAATAAAAGAGGGTAATCCCGTTGCCGTCCACGAAACGAGGAGGTAATGCTTTGGAGGAAGACCACCTGAACACTGAGCAGATATAAGTCGAATTAAGAACTGTCTTGTTTGATATTCGTCCTCAGTTTCACCCAAACAGAGCTCGGCGAAATGCTCGTAGAACCTACATAGTTGGCATATTGTGCTAAACTTCATGTCTAACTCACATTAAATAGTCGGGTTAGGGTTAGAGTCAGGGTTAGGGTTAGGTTTATGGTTAGGGTTAGGGTTAGGATTAGTGTTAAACAGAATTCTTGAAGTGACTGTTTAGAAACGGAACCTATTACACTTAAATATTTTTTGATGAAAGCTATTCGTTGGGACCTTCCTATAAAATGCAAGAATATAGAATACCACCTTGTATCATACACAACTTTTTATCGGTTTTCAGGTTTTGCTTAATCGTTAATTACCTGGGCCAATAAAAATCACTCACAGTATTTATGGGATTTAAATTTCAACATTTCGTCAGATATATGATCAATTTTATTACCAAACCATTTTTTTTTTAAATAACATATATTACTTTATTAAATTTTCTTTGTAAATATTCAAATATTTTTTTAAGAGACATTAATTAAGTGATAACACAACTGTCTGTGTGACGGATGGATAAA
Organism: Sepiola atlantica; assembly: GCA_963556195.1. Lineage (NCBI taxonomy): Eukaryota > Metazoa > Mollusca > Cephalopoda > Sepiida > Sepiolidae > Sepiola > Sepiola atlantica. Next base: position 4,076,132 of record OY744516.1, on the reverse strand, counting down.
CATATTGTTCGCTGTATCACAGTCCTTTAGTGTGGCTAGACAAGCAAATACTTTAAGATGAGATCGGCACACAAACAGTCTGACTTCTTACTTATCATGGCATCAGTCGATTGTTTATAATTAAAAAGCTTAATCCCTGGTGGTGTCTTAAAAGTAAAGAAGTATTCAGTTATTTCTGCAGAAAGTTAAAACAATATGACACTTGGTAGTAGCTTATCTACCTATTATCAGCTGTTGTGACTAATAATGAAAAGCGCTTCTTAAAAACGAATAGAGCGCTATTCGACTGTTGATATTGTTTATATAAACTAAGATTTTCGTTCCTTGTTTGTGTCGAAAAAAGCTCAGGATTTCCATCTCAGCTCGAAACAATCACATGTCTAGCTACACTGAAAAGCTGTGATACAGCAGAATAGACTGCTTGTGAATTTATATATATATATATATATATATATATATATATATATATATATATATTTACTTTATTTATTTAATCTATTATCCTTGACCATTATCTTGTTGGCGCAGATCACAACGGTCGGCACAGGGCAGACTGACCTGAGAAAACCCAATCCAATTCTTTCACTAATCTCGTCGCAACTAATTACGTCACTTTGTTTCCGATAAGCTAAGTGAGCGCTTGATGTCGATTGGTAACAACTCAGTCACCGTCCGTGTGCACCAGTTGTCCGTTCTTCAAACAATCTCTTCTTCGACCGAATTGACAATATCCGCTAACCTGTTCGCCACCCACAAGTATTTCATGTCACACTAAATTATTCTGTGTTTACTTAAACTGGTTAATAAAATAATAGAAATAAATACGGTTAACTAAATACATTAAAAATACTAACAAGTCCCGACGTATAAAGTCAATGAAAAATTAATGTCAATGCGATGTATAAATTGTCAGTCGAATGACATAGAATATTATGAGAGGATTGAAAATGACGAATGAGGGGAACACAATGTTATTACTTATGATGGCGGTTTATGACAAGTATTTGTAATAATTGGTTTTGAAGACGACTACATTGTAGTCTTCCGCCAAGCAATCACGTGATAATATGTTCCACGGATTGAAAATTCTTGGAGAGAAACTCTGTTCATGGAGATTTCATTTGATGTCATGCACACGAAGTAAGTGTAATAAACGTCATTTGAAGTTGTGTTAAGAAGATGGGTTCTTGCAGTGAATGTTTTACAAGGATGAACCAGAGATTGGAGCTCAGTCGAGCACCTTCTCTGATAATAACGATAGAGCAGAGAGAGACAAGCAACGTCTCTTCTTTGAGAAAGGGGATTGGACAACAGAAGAGGTCACCCCCCCCCCCCCACACCAGATTGTGAAGTCGATTGTGTTACCCTGTTAAGGCATAAAGGAACGAGTGGCACCTCCCCAGGCCCGACAGCACTACTCCATCTTATGAAGTATCTGACACTCATAGAGATATAGAGGATTGCACTAGGAATCAGTTACTTTATAGAACAGTGAAATAATCCCGCCAAATCGCCATCAACCTTAGCAACAGGTTGGATGTAAGTCTTTAATTGTTATATCTGGAGTTCAAGTCAGCCAAAGGACCTTATGAAAAGCAAGTCGATTTCTCAAGGATTGAGCTATTCATTTCGACTGGGGATAAAACAAGAGGCTGAACCTATGATGGTGAATAGCGGTGAGCTTGGTTCTATAACCGTTAAAAGTAACACGTATCCGCTATGTATGTAGAGTTCGTTTCCGAATATTCTTGTTGGTTAGTTCGATTATAAAAATAATTAAAGTGAATTAAATCAGGCTTCGAATTACTTTGGAAGAGAATTCAATTTTGCGCACCGTAATTACCAGGTCAGTTCATGTTTGTGTATTGTGAAAATATGAAACGGGGAAGAAGGAAAGAAAGAAAATGAAAAAAAAAGAAAGAGAGACAAGAGAAAGGGGAGAGAAGACATACTACGTGCATAACAATTAATGAAAAGGAAATACTCAATGGAAATGCGAAGAATACAGAAGGACGAAAGAGAAATACGTAGAAAACAATTAGAAATTTAAAAAAAAGATGGAAACAAGAAAGCGAAGAAAACAGAAAAGTAACATATAAAAACAAGAATAGAAATAAAAGAAACGAGAAAAAGAATGAAAAGGGACGGGGGAATGAAATGAAAGACAAGTGAGAAAGAATAGAACGAAATAAAAATAAAGTGAAAAGGGGGAAAAATTATAAAGGAATGAAAGAAGAAATAAAGGAATTTAAAAAAAATGTATGAGAAAATAAAGAAAAAAAAAGGAAAAAACGCATAGAAAAAAAACTCAAAAAATAAAAGAAAGGAAAAGATTTGGAAAGAAGGAGGGTGAAAATTAAATAGAAAGAAAAAGAAAGAAAACGAGTTCGACAGAAAAATAGAACAGATAATAGCAAGAATTAAAAAGACAGAAAATATTTCTAAATGGATACCGTGTCTCGGAATTTTTTTAGATGAGGATGGATAATTCAAATTATTTGGATTATTAGGACTACTACTCTCATATTGATTGTTTTTTCACAACGTATCAGGCGAGATAACTGCCGACCTTCTTCAGGTGCATATTTTCCAACTTGGGAATTTTGAACCTGTGGCGCAACTCATAAAGGCGCTAGTTAACAATCAGTTCTAAGTGGCAGTCTTCTGAAGTTTGATAGTTCAATCCTTACCACAGGCGACAATAACCTAGAATAATATAATACGTAAACTTCAATGAGGAAAATGTTTGCAACAATGCACCTGCAGAAGGCCGAAGGTTACATCGGCCGAAACGCTGTAGGAAAAAAGAACAAGACGAGAATAATAACCCTAATCTGAAGTTGGAAGTCTGTTTGTCGAACTCGAGAATCTATGGGGAATGTTGAAGTAAACTCTGTATTTAATCCACGGGGGAGATTGTTCTCGTTTTTTCTGTTACCAGTGAGTTGAAGTGTAAATAATTATGTTATTCTTAGTTAGGTTATTATCGTCTGAAGTAACGATTGAACGTACGACATTCAGACGATTGTCACTCAGAACTGATTGTTAATTAACACCTTTATCCGTTGCTACACACTTCCATGTTCTCGAGCTTGACATAAAGATTCCTAAGTTCAGAAAAGTGAAGCTGAAAGAAGGTTTGAGTTTGCTTCGGCCGAAACGTTGTAAAAAAAAACAATCAAATGAGGATAGTAGTCCGAATCATCCAGCTAATACTGATACATAGTGGGAAAATAATAAATTAAAATAAAAACAAGAACGATAGCATGAAAAAATGTTTATAATGTAAAAAAAAAAGAATAATAGTGCCTGAAACTAATATATAGAAGAAAGAAAAAAAAGAGAAGTAAAGATAGATAGGCAGAGAGAGAGAGAGTGAGAGGCAGAGGGATGAGGGAGAGAGAGAGAGTAAGATATAAACGGAGAAAACGAAGAAGAAATAAAAGTGTGTTTATGTTATGTTGAAATTAGATCAAGTTTTCCCAGCATACGATTAACCCATCGGTCGTTAGATTATCCTTCGTTCTCATCGTATTAGAGCGGATTAGATTAAATCATTTTTAATGGAAATCATTTTGTTTAGATTAAGTTTCGGTTCGCTAGATTCTGCTCTCACCAGCGCGGAAATAGAGAGAGGGGGGTTAAAAAAGGTTATTACACCCAGCTAATCTGTAATTATTGTCCGAGTCGCCGTGCGAATGGTTCAGACTGTCGTTGCGGACGAGACATTTCCAACAATTTGTAGCTTGGACGCTTCTCTTAATCCAATATTATCTCTTCTCGAAATAGTTTTCAGACGCTTTCGTATTACGCCGATTCTATTTTCTTTTTTCAAATAAACGTTTCACACACACAGGCACGCATCTAATATATAAAGAAAAGTCAGTAGGATTCTCGAAATTAGATCTACATAGTAACACATTTGAGAAAGCTATATCTGATTCTGTGTAGCCAGTGAATTCACTAAATTTTTAGTATATGTTATTTATATAAATAAAGAAATGCCAACCGACTTCATCGATTACTTATTTTTTCCGGTCGATAACTATTTCTCTCATAGACACTTCGCGAGATTTATGGTCTATTTTAATCGAATAATCAATTTAGTATACAATAAAAAAGCTGCGTTTTGTACAAATTATCTCACATCTTGTGCCACATCTTATTTTATGAAGAAAATTTGCTAAACTGTGAACTTTTCTAACAGTTCGCTGACCTCCCTCGCTCCTGAGTGACTATACTAACAACTTAGCCACGTGTAAGTGAATACTTAATTGTTTATATAAACAATGTCGCTTAAAGTCTTCTCATATGGTCCAATCGGATCACATTTTCCTTCTCCCATGTGTGTGCCTTCAAAATTAAATTGTTTTCAAATCTTCACTTTTTCTGAAAGCATTCGTTAATACGAACGAAACCGGTCAAATCTCTTGTTTTTTTTTCTCCTGCATTTTAACCTTTTTTCCGTTTGTCTTTTTTTTTTCTCACACATTTTGTCTACCATGGCATTTCATTTTCATGACTTATCGTGTACCTTACCCCATAAACATTATAAGCACCGAATAATCCACAATTCACTGTATTGTTTCTAATTGTAGCTAGCGAATTCTCTTACTGTCGCATAATGGGGTGGGGGAAATCAAATTAGTGATGATGATAATAGTTGTAATGCGATAATCATGATGAAAATTGTTGTGGTGGCAACCACTCATTTGCATATACGAATAACGTTACACTATAAATGGCAAGCCTAGGTTGGCCTTAGTGTGTGTTACCTAAATGCCACCGGAAGTGACGCCGAAGAGCGTGCATGTCCTCCCACGAAGACTCTCTGACTCGACACCTTCATTTGTACATACTGTAACTATACCTTTTCTTTAATACACTTATTATTGCATTCTCCTTGTTGTTTGCATCTTCATTGTATTCCTCACTAATTATTGTTCAACCTTGCAACCACAACAGTTGGCGACGAGATATGAAGCGTCAAATATAACAGTTTGACGAAGAACTATTTAAAAAAAAAAGTACAATGCAAAGTGTTGACGAGCAAACGGATTTTACGCTAAAGAAAAGTTTCAACTTAAGTTAAAAAAAAAAGAAGAAAAACTCGAACGTGGCAAAAGCGACAATTTACGCCGTTTTCTGGGAATCCGACTTGCAAACGAATGTAAAAGTGAATTTTTGTTTTGTCGCTAAACGACAAATCTGTTTTGTATTACTAAAGGACCAACTTGCAAACGAAAAGCGGAATTTGTTCTGTCGCAAAACGACAGGTCAGACTCGTATTACGAAAAGCAAGGAAGTAACCTACGAAAGAAAAAAGTTCACCAGTGGATTCTAATTACTGCTCCCCGTTAGCAAAACAACAACTAAAAGAATCTTTTAATTAATAATTTGTTTGGCGGCGGTACTAAAAGGAAATACCATAGCTAGAAATTAAAGCTCAAGGAAAGGATTTTTTTTTTAAGTTGTCACTGGATAACGGATAATACAGTAAAACGTCACGAAAAAAAAATTTAAAAAAATGGAAGACTTATCAAAAATGTTCATGCAATTTTTACAGGCACAAGCTGACCGCGAGGAAAGACAAAATCAGGCACAAGCTGACCGCGAGGAAAGACAAAATCAGGCACAAGCTGACCGCGAGGAAAGACAAAATGAACGTTTTGCTAAAACACTGGAACTACTAAAGAGTAATCGAGAAAATGTCGACAGTGTTAATTTCTCCCATACAACTATCTTTAATAGTATGGACACATTTAATTATGTGCCGGAGGAAGGAAATACTTTTGAAGCATACTATACAAGATACGAGGATGTCTTTCAACTGGACTGCAAAAATTGGCCAAATAGCCAGAAAGTGAGCCTCTTACTCAGGAAATTGGGTACATCAGAACACAGCAAATTCATAGATTACATATTACCTAAAAAAACTGCGGAATTAGAGTTCATGGAAGCTGTGAAATTACTAAAAGAATTATTTAATCCAAATATATCTCTTTTTCAAAAAAGATGGCTGTGCATGAATCTAAGAAAGATGGACAACCAAGATTATTTGACATACGCATCAGTTGTCAATAAAAACTGCGATAATTTTAAGCTTGCGGAACTAACGGTAGAAGATTTTAAATGTCTAATCTTTGCACAAGGGTTAGTTTCCACGAAAAATGCAGAAATACGCAGACGAGTGTTGTCTAAGCTGGAATCTGAGCAAGATTTAACCCTCCAGAAACTAGCAGAGGACTGTGAAAGGGCCATTACACTAAAAAAGGATTCAAAAAATATAGAAGAATCCGGAGTGGCATGTGTAAGAAAAGTTAGAAAACCATACACACCAACCAAGAACTTTACAAAGAAAAGCAATCGAAATGGAACGGGATATTACAATCCTAATAACCATAAATATAGGACAGAATATAACAAGCCTCTTCCTAGATATAACTGTAAGAGATGTGCAGAAAAGCATTGGGAATCAGATTGTCCTTATAAGAAGAAAAAATGCTACATTTGTAAGAAGGTGGGACACGAAAGCGATTGCTGCAGATATAAAGATTACACCAGAAAGAGAGTACAGCAAACAAAATCAAATACAAAATTAGACAAAGATCGGCGAAAATACGTAAAAGTGGAAATATTTAAAACACCAATAAAGTTACAACTCGACTCCGGCTCCGATATTTCTATTATAAACCTGAATACATGGAAAAAGTTGGGTAAAAAACCAACCATGATCAAAACGAGTAAATCAGCCCGGACGGTAACTGGTGGTGGTATAAAATTTGAAGGAGAAGTTGTCCTTCCGATAAAATTAAAAGGGATTACGAAGAAATTAAAAATATTCGTACTGAAAAATAGTGAAAATCTGTTTGGAATAGATTTAATTGAGAAATTTGGACTATGGGATAAGTCAATCAATACATTCTGTAAAAAAATAGAATGTTCTTCTCCAACAACAGTAAGTATAAAAGACGATTTAAAAGAATTATTTCCTGAAGCATTCACGACTAACTTAGGTCGCTGTAATAAATTCAAGGCCTCGTTTGAACTTAAAGAAAACGCCAGCCGAATTTTTAGAAAAAAGCGAAACGTTCCGTTCGCTGGGTTGGAAAAGATTAATAAAGAATTAGATAGATTGGAACAGACAGGAATTCTATCAAAAATAGAACACAGCGAGTGGGCAGCCCCCACCGTATACGTAAAGAAAAAGAATGACGAAGTTAGAGTGTGCGCAGATTTTTCGACCGGGGTCAACTCCCTATTAAAAGATCACCATTACCCTCTACCAAGCCCAGAGGAAATATTCACGAAGTTAAATGGTGGTAATATCTTCTCCAAGATAGACTTGAGCGATGCATATTTGCAAATACCGGTCGAGGAAAATTGCTCAAAAATACTATGCATCAATACGCATAAGGGATTATACAAATACAACCGATTGCCCTTTGGCATCAAAGTAGCGCCTGCCATTTTTCAGCAAGCGATGGACACCATGCTAAGTGGTATTGAGTGCGCATGTGCATACCTGGACGACATTGTTGTCAGGAGCAAATCCCTACAAGAACATAAGGAACATTTGAAACAAGTATTTACTCGAATACAAGAATTCGGCTTTAAAGTAAAAGTAAGTAAATGTGACTTTTGTATGAGCGAGATTAAGTATCTTGGACACATAATAAACAAACATGGACGACGTCCAGACCCAGACAGATCTGCGGCAATAAAAAATATGCCAGCACCTGATAACGTAACAACCTTGCAGAGTTTCTTAGGACACGCAAATTATTATCAATCTTTTATTGAAGGAATGCATAACTTGCGAGCCCCCTTAAATAATCTGCTTAAAAAGGATACACCTTGGAACTGGACGCAAGAATGTCAAACCGCTTTTGACAAAATAAAGAGCGCACTAACATCCGAATTATTCTTAACGCACTTTGACACAAAATTAAAAATAGTCGTCGCTAGTGACGCTAGTTCCTACGGCTTAGGAGCATGCATTCAACATATTATGCCGGATGGGTCTAGAAAACCAATAGCGCACGCTTCGAGAACGCTGATACCAGCCGAGAGGGCATATTCACAAATCGAAAAAGAAGCATTGAGCATAATCTTTTCCGTGACTAAATTTCACCGATATTTATATGGTAGATAATTCTTACTTGAAACCGACCATAAACCGTTAGTCACGATCTATGGATCAAAAAAAGGATTGCCGGTATACACCGCAAATAGATTGCTGCGCTGGGGTACAATCTTACTTAATTACGATTTCCAGCTACAACATCAAGCATCAAAAAAGATTTGCCATGCGGATGGACTGTCAAGACTGATACCACAGAAACACCATCTGGAAGAATCAGTCATTGCAGCAATTCGGACAAATGTTGAAGTAAAAAATATGGTAGCAAACATCATTAAGGAACTACCCGTAACTTTGTCGGACATTAAAAGGGAAGCCGAGAAAGACGAATACATAAAGGACATAAAAGAGAAAATTATAACGGACACAAAGGTGCAGGAAGTTTTCTCCATATGTAACGATGTGTTACTGTACAGTGAGAGAGTGGTAATACCCAAAACATTGCAGAATAGGATGTTAAGAGATTTCCATACGGGACATCCGGGGATAAATCGAATGAAGTCGTTAATGAGAAGCTACGTGTACTGGCGTAACATGGACACTGACATAACAGCAACAATAAATAAATGTAAAGGATGCCAGTTAGCAGCAAAATCCCCACCTATAGTACACAAACCTTGGCCGAAAACCGACCAACCATGGTCGAGAATCCACATGGACTTCGCTGGTCCAGTAGGAGAAAACTATAATTTAATTGTAGTGGATAGTTACACAAAATGGCCGGAGGTAATGCGTTGCAGGAATCCAACAACGAACAACTCAATAGGGTTCCTACACGAGTTGTTTGCAAGATTCGGTGTACCAGACACACTGGTCACTGACAACGGAACGCAGTTCACATCCGCAGAGTTTAAGGAATTTTGCGACACGTTCTGAGTGAAGCACATCACGACTCCGCCGTATCATCCAAGGTCGAACGGCCTTGCGGAAAGGTTCGTGGACACGCTAAAACGAGCGTTAAAGAAATCCATTGGAACACCAACAGAAAAAGCTTTGCAACAATTCTTGCAAGTTTATAGGATCACACCACATCCTAGTACACCATCAAACATATCACCAGCTGATCTAATGTTTGCCAGAAAGGTAAAATCAGCGTTTGATAAACTGTTGCCAAGACAGGCAATTATCCGAAACACTACACACACGAGAAGAAAGAAATATAACTCGGGAGATCGAGTATATTTTAAGTGCTACAAGAATAACACATCTTACTGGGAATGTGGAGTAGTGGATAAACGCATTGGTGATTGTACATATATGATTAAAGGTCCACAGAGTATACATAAAAGGCACCTAAATCAGATAAAAAAACGTCATATCCAAGATGATGATTATACGACAACAGTCGAAGAGGAGGAAACCATAGATGTCATATACGAATCCTTTAATTTGGAACCGCCTCAATATACACCTGAACCCCGAAGATCAGTAGGGAAAAGAAAATTTAATGAACCATTGATGGTAAACCCAAAAAGAAAAAGATATTGAAATCTGTGTGACTTCAAATCTTGGAAGGGGGGTGTTGTGGTGGCAACCACTCATTTGCATATACGAATAACGTTACACTATAAATGGCAAGCCTAGGTTGGCCTTAGTGTGTGTTACCTAAATGCCACCGGAAGTGACGCCGAAGAGCGTACATGTCCTCCCACCAAGACTCTCTGACTCGACACCTTCATTTGTACATACTGTAACTATACCTTTTCTTTAATACACTTATTATTGTTCAACCTTGCAACCACAACAAAAATAAAAATCGAAACAACGAGAGTAACTTGCATTAAGTTTGCATGTTACAAAGAGTATATCAGTGCAAAAGTTGGCATGTTAAAAAGTGCATATCAGTGCAAAAAGTTAGCATGTTACAAAATAGCATATCAGTGCAAAAAGTTGGCATGTTACAAAAGAGCATATCAGTGCAAAAAGTTGACATGTTACAAAATAGCATATCAGTGCAAAAAGTTGGCATGTTACAAAAGAGCATATCAGTGCAAAAAGTTGACATGTTACAAAAGAGCATATCAGTGCAAAAAGTTGGCATGTTACAAAAGAGCATATCAGTGCAAAAAGTTGGCATGTTACAAAAGAGCATATCAGTGCAAAAAGTTGGCATGTTACAAAAGAGCATATCAGTGTAAAAAGTTGCCATGTTATAAAAGAGCATATCAGTGCATAAAAGTTAACATGTTACGAAAGAGCATATCAGTGCAAAACGTTGTCATGTTACAAGAGAGCATATCAGTGCAAAAAGTTGGCATGTTATAAAATAGCATATCAGTGCAAAAAAAATGGCATGTTACAAAAGAGCATATCAGTGCAAAAAGTTGGCATGTTATAAAAGAGCATATCAGTGCAAAAAGTGTTCATGTTACAAAAAAGCATATAAGTGCAAAAAGTTAGCATGTTACAAAAGAGCATATCAGTGCATAAAAGTTAACATGTTACGAAAGAGCATATCAGTGCAAAACGTTGTCTTACTTAGAACAGTTGATATTTTTCTAGTCTTTATTGAACAAGCACAAGTATTCTTCATCTGTGCGTTAACCTATCGAAATGTTATTTATTTCAAACTGAAACAGACGAGCTCACCGACTGATAAAACTCTTACAAAAATAGCATTAACCGTTTCACCTGACATTATCCTGTATCTCTACAAAGCCACCATCCGTCCATGCATGGAGTATTGTTGTCACGTCTGGGCTGCTGCATCATCTACTAGTCTCTCTCTCTCTTAGACAAGGACCAAAAAGAGTCGTCAACTCTGTAGGTCCCTCACTATCCACCTAGCTCCAGATATTGGAGATTCATCGTCGCAATGTTGCATCCTTGTACTTGTGTTACAAATACTTGAATGGATTGTACGCCGATGAACTGGCTGCTCTGCTGTCCCTTCGACGTAAATACACTCGACTAACTCGACAATCAGCAAAATCCCATCCATTCCCTGTGGAGGTTTCCAAATACCGGAGAGCCTTCTACTCCAATAGCTTCTTTCTTCGTGCTGCCGACTTCTGGAAATCCATCCCTGCTTCCTGTTTCCCCGACTGTACTGATATGCAGAGATTTAAAACTAATATAAACAGACATCTCGCTACAATGCTCCCAACTTAGGATAACACCCAAAACGTACACCCTAATTCTCAGTAACGCCTTACGTCTACAGTGATGGCCTGCCTTGTTTGCGGTGAAATATGTTTAAAAAAGTTATAAAGTTTAATAAAGTTTAATCAGGCAATATCAAGTATGTCATTTTTAAGATTATGTTCATTAGTACTTTGTAGCAAGTTCCACTCTTTGTGATCAAGGTAACCTACCCCCAGAATTCTTCTCCATGACGGAAAAACTCAAGGAGACATCCAAATGAATATCCGTGATGTTAACAAACTGATCAAGAACCTCGACGCCAACAAGGCAACTGGCTCCGACAACACTCCGGAAATAAACTACAACCCGAAATAACTACTATCCTTACAAAGCTGTTCAGTTGTTTTCCATCACTTTGAAATACTTCATTGGTCTGCCCTATATTTAAAAACAATGGATACCGTGCTCTGCATCCCAGTACAGGCAGATCAGTCTTCTGTGCGTCATCAGTAAGCTGCTTGAATCTGTAATAAATCCAGTATGTGTCAACCATTTCAACGAAAATTATCTTGACAGTGACAAACAATACGGATTTCGTCCTGCACTATCTACATCTCACGTGCTAATTGTGATTTCGCGCAGAACTAATGAATATATCATGGGGGTTTCGTTTTGAGGGCAATATCTCTTGACATGTCAAAGCCATTCGACAGGGTCTGGCACAAATGTTTGCTTCACAAGTTTGTTTGCTATGGAATATCTGAAAATGTATTCTCAATCATCGCATTCTTTCTCTTCGATAGGTTTATAAAAGTAATTGTTGACGGGAAAATGTCCGAGAAACATAACATCAATGCATGTGTGCCACAGGAATCCATGCTGGCCACAATCCTCTTCCTGATTATCATCAATGATATTCCTAAGCTCGTTTACATATATGTTGACGACACGCATATTTATAGCAACATATCGAAAAGCATCGAACATCAAGACCTAGTTGACTCTCTCTCTATTTCTCTTTTTCTATCTCTCTCTTCTAACTTGAAGCAGGCTTGACGGTGACGGTGGTTAAGTGGATAACGACACGGACTGAAGACCTGGGTGTTCCAAGTTCGAATCCAGTCGGTTCACAGTACCACTTTCACTTAGGGATGTTAGCAACCTTCTCGTGAGTACCCGATGTCTTTCCAGAAGGATTTCTAACTAGAAAAACATCGGGGAAACAAATGCCAACACCAGAATCATCTGATTCATACGAAAGAAGAAGAAGAAGAAGAAGAAGAAGAAGAAGAAGAAACACGCTGCGCAATAAGGGAAAATCTATATTTTCACCATTAGAGTTGGAAAGTGAGGGTGGTATAGTGGTAAACGACACGGACAGACAACCTTATTGTGCCAAGTTCGAAACCAGTTCGTTCCACAGAAACATGTTTCGCATAGAATGTTGGCAACGTTCAAGTGGTCCCTCACGATGTCTTTCTATAAAAAAATTTTGACTAGAAAGATGCTGAGGAAACCAATGCCAACAATGGAATCATATGATTCATACGAAATGAATGAACCACCAAAGCTCGCATCCAGTCGAAAGCAATGGGTCTCTCCTCGAGGAATCCCCCTTCTTTGATAAGCTTCTAGGATTGAATTTTACCCCAGACCCGAAATAGAAGACTTACATCAGATTTATTGCAAAGGTTTTCTGGAAAAATTGTTGGATCATTCAACCAGAAGATACCTCACCTCTCCTGTCTTGACAGAGTAAAAACTCGACTTCGCAATCTAGTAGGGGGTAACCTCTTCTCGTCCCTACAGTTTATTCTCTTTTACACAGATAAGATGTTGCTAGTCTCTCTCTACTGTATTGTCATGTTCATGCTCCAATCACTCGTACTCATCACAACTGGAAATCGTCTAGCTGCAGCTTCAGCAAAGAACTTTTCTCTCTGTGTCCTTACCAAAAACCAAACGAAATCATCATGATCATCATCATGATCATCATCATCATCATCATCATGATCATGATCATCATCATCATCATCATCATCATCATCATCATCATCATCTTGCTTAAGCCAAGGTCCAAGTCCTCATCGTACTCTTCCAGTGGAAGTCAGGGTGGTGCTATCCCTCCACGGTCTTCTATCCTCCTTGATCCTTGTGTTTTTATGTTTGTTTTTTTGGAGGGAAGGGCGGATGATTAAAAGCGAATATCATTTTATAGAATTGCTGACGTTTTTAGTTCCCACAGTCACGTGTGTACTTTCTTGCTTAATTTCTGTTTAAACGTTCGTCTGGCTGATAAATGTTACTAGTTTATGTGCGTTGATTTTCGCGTTCAAGGATTTTTCTTGAGATTTTCATTATTCCCATCCGTTACAGGCTCCCAATCATCCCTTTTATTCCTATTTATACTAGTAATGTTCTCAACTTTTGGAGGATTGTTCATAGTGCCCCGACAATTTCTTGGTGTTTAATATTCCTTTCAGTTCTCTGGCAAATAATAATAATAATAATAATAATAATAATAATAATCATAATAATCATAATAATAATAATAATAATAATAATAATAATAATAATAATAAGAAGAAGAAGAAGAAGAAGAAGAAGAAGAAGAATGATAATTTATATATTAATACGATCGCGCGGGTGTTCGTGTGTCACGCTTACATCAAAAGCTCTGCGCATGTGTGCCGCACCTAGATGTGAAAAAGCATTCAAGTCACTTAATTTTCGTAACATTTTTAAGTAGTTCCCTTTGGCGCAACGGTTAGCGTCTGTTTTTGACGTCGGCCCGACTTTGTTTATAGTTCGATCCCAACCAACCTCTGAGATTTTTTTTCTACATCGAAGTGGGAGGTAGGGAGGGGACGACCGGGAACACACATATTAAAACGATAGCGTGTGTGTTATTTTTGTCACACTTACATCAAAAGCAACGACCTTCCGAATTATTGTATTATGAACTCCTCTTCAGGAGTTAGGCACAAGGCCAGTTTTATCCTACTCTCACAAGTAAGATGTGACCCAAGGTCGGGTCGGAAAGTGGGGTTGAAAAGCCAGCGCCCGAGAGGTGAGCACTCTGACCATCCAAAATTGCCTGGGCAGCCCCTCGGCATTCCCCGGTAAGGGCGCCTCAGGCAGTAAGCAATAAACTTACTCCTCCCCAAAGAGGGGAGGCGAAGCCTGGGAGGGTGGACCTCCTAGAACTGCACAGGACAGACCCATAGACCGGCGTAAATCAAGCCACGAAGGCCAAGACAATACCAGTCTATAGGGTGTAGTATCCATCGGAACAGATACTACACTTTGATCTTAGCCAAAAGGCCGCTATTTATCTACGTCCCACACTGTAGAATGTGACACAAGGTCGGAAAGTGGGATTTGAAAAGCCAGCGCTCGAGAAGGTGAGCACTATGGCCATTAAAAATTGCCTGGGCAGCCCCGTCGGCATTCCCCGGTAGGGGCGCCTCAGACAGTAAGCAATTAACTTACTCCTCCCCAAAGAGGGAAGGTAAAGCCTGGGAGGGTGGACCTCCTAGAACTGCACAGGACAGATCAGACCCATAGACCGGCGTAAATCAAGCCCCGAAGGCCAAGACAATACCGATCTATGAAGTGCAGTATCCATCGGAACAAATACTACACTTTGATCTTAGCCAAAAGGCCGTTATTTAACACCTACCCACAATAGGAGTATGTGACACAAGGTCGGAAAGTGGGATTTGAAAAGCCAGCGCCCGAGAAGATGAGCGCTCTGGCCATTAAAAATTGCCTGGGCAGCCCCGTCGGCATTCCCCGGTAGGGGCGCCTCAGGCAGTAAGCAATTAACTTACTCCTCTCCAAAGAGGGGAGGTAAAGCCTGGGAGGGTGGACCTCCTAGAACTGCACAGGACAGATCAGACCCATAGACCGGCGGAAATAATGCCCCGAATAGCAAGACAATACCGATCTATGAAGTGCAGTATCCATCGGAACAGATACTACACTTTGATCTTAGCCAAAAGGCGTTATTTAACCCCTACCCACAATAGGAATATGTGACACAAGGTCGGAAAGTGGGATTTGAAAAGCCAGCGCTCGAGAAGGTGAGCACTCTGGCTATTAAAAATTGCCTGGGCAGCCCCGTCGGCATTCCCCGGTTGGGGCGCCTCAGGCAGTAAGCAATTAACTTACTCCTTCCCAAAGAGGGAAGGTAAAGCCTGGGAGGGTGGACCTCCTAGAACTGCACAGGACAGATCAGACCCATAGACCGGCGTAAATCAAGCCCCGAAGGCCAAGACAATACCGATCTATGAAGTGCAGTATCCATCGGAACAGATACTACACTTTGATCTTAGCCAAAAGGCCGTTATTTAACACCTACCCACAATAGGAGTATGTGACACAAGGTCGGAAAGTGGGATTTGAAAAGCCAGCGCCCGAGAAGATGAGCGCTCTGGCCATTAAAAATTGCCTGGGCAGCCCCGTCGGCATTCCCCGGTAGGGGCGCCTCAGGCAGTAAGCAATTAACTTACTCCTCTCCAAAGAGGGGAGGTAAAGCCTGGGAGGGTGGACCTCCTAGAACTGCACAGGACAGATCAGACCCATAGACCGGCGGAAATAATGCCCCGAATAGCAAGACAATACCGATCTATGAAGTGCAGTATCCATCGGAACAGATACTACACTTTGATCTTAGCCAAAAGGCGTTATTTAACCCCTACCCACAATAGGAATATGTGACACAAGGTCGGAAAGTGGGATTTGAAAAGCCAGCGCTCGAGAAGGTGAGCACTCTTGCTATTAAAAATTGCCTGGGCAGCCCCGTCGGCATTCCCCGGTTGGGGCGCCTCAGGCAGTAAGCAATTAACTTTGATCTTAGCCAAAAGGCCAAGCCAATCCAAGAATTGGAGCCACATTTAATTTAATCTAAAGCATTTACAAAGTAAGGTTTAGTCGTCGAAATATTACCTTCACTAGAAATATTGTGTATAAAGAAGTTTTGTCAATTATTTCATATATTGTATATTTATTTTTAAAAAAATGAACAAGTCAAATCTTAACATATTTTAGTCAAACATGTATAGGTTAGGAACAAAATAATTAGTATTGAAAACATCATTTCGTGTAATTTACACGGGTCCCGCTAGTTATTATTATTATTATTATTATTATTATTATTATTATTATTATTATTATTATTATTATTATTATTATTATTATTATTATTATTATTATTATTATTATTATTATTATTCTCTATTCCAAGTGAAATTATAAAAAATAACTCTGGCGAATAAAGTGTCTGAGAGGAGAAGGCGTTAGGGGAAGAAAATGATGGGAGTCAGTTTATTTACTTAGGCGATAATGGATGAAGAACGTGCGATACCAAACAAGTGTTGGCAGCTGGAGTCCGGAATAATTGACATGGGAGACGCATTAGACAGTTCCGAGGACGGATCGTCACCAGATCCTTCATAATATCCGCGGATATTGGCGCTGGCAAAACTCCACGTGTTTTCTTTAGGTCTTCTTTTTACGAAATGGCGCTAAAAGTGTCTGACTCCATTGAAGAAATTGGCCACTAATGAAAACAGTGATTTGCAACAGAAATGTTTTACGTTTTCTGGAATTAAAAAACCAACACCGAACAGAACAAGAAACAAAGGACAAATTAAGATGTGAATTATTGTAGGTTTTTATTTTTATTAAATGTGACAAAAAGGAATCATATCAGCCTTACCCTATCCCCACCAACGCTAAGCTTATAGAGTCGTGGATATAAACATCGAGAATAGAGTAGAGAATTGGTGTTCTTACATTACTAATATAAGTATTCATATATGACATAATATCCATCGCACAATCAATGCAGATAAGCTATATAAAAGTTTAAACCAGCATCGCCTTTTACGACAGACAATAGACATAAAAGTACAAGGTAGATGATAAGAAGGTTGAAATCTCCAGACCTCCACTAGAAAGGTACGAAGAGTGCTGGGGCGCTGGGTAGGTATTCGCCACACACATTCCAGTGAAGATTAATGGTCACTGCCAGCGAGAAATAATAGGAAGCGGCTGTTGCGATAACGCAAAATCAATTGTTAATGGTTATTGAAAGGAATACACAATAATAAAAATCTGGTCAGACTTTTTGTCACTCAGACTCCAGGGAACACCATTGATTATTGTCAGTGAGAAATCACAGATGCTGAACTGTGGTTGAACTGCTAGAGAGTTGATAATAATAAAAGTAAATAAAAATAACAGAACAATTATCCAAAACGTGGAAGAACTAGGAACAATCCTTCCCCCCTACCCCCCAAAAAACTGAAAAAAGACTAGGTGGAATTGGAATCAAAGGAAGGATTGAGACCATACCATGAACTGCAAAGATAAGTCAACTCGAAATCTTAAGTAAAATCCTCAAATGCGTAAACCAACCCACATAAACTACGGGCGCTCACCCACCACACAAAATTCTGAATAGAAATAAAGGAACGACATAGAAAAAAAACACACGAGCCTAAGGGAACTAAAAACACCCAAAACTCCATAACATGACACCACTTCCGCTTATACTACAAAAAATCATTGTAAATTCAAGACGGAAATACCGAGGGGGGGGAAGAGAATTCGAACTTGACCTCAACTGGAAGGGTTCAGAGTGCACTAGAACATAAAGAAACGCTTACCGCCATTCAAATTCCAGAAGAAGACCAACGGTGTTGTGATTACGGAAAATGACTTGTAGAGGTTATCGAAAAAGGTGGAGAGTGATGGACATCTGCGGAAATCTCACACTCAGACTCCAGGGAACACCACTGGTTGTTGTCTGTGAGCAATCACTGATATGACTTGTGTAAAAAACCAATGATTACATTATAATAATAAAAAAAAGGTTGAGAAAAGAAAAATGGGAAGAGAAGAAGCTACAACGACGATTTATAAGACTAACACAAGAAGAGACGCACAAAAACAGAAGTACATGGCTGGGACAAGGACACTTGAACAAAGAAACAGAATGCCGCAGAAAACGTTACCAGGACGTTCTAACAACTGAGCTATTTGGACTTTCTTATAAATAAAGCTTTAAACATTAACATAACAAAATAATTATAGCTTTGGCATGGCGTCATATTTTTATGATTTACGTCATGTTTCAAAACATGAATTCAAACATAAGCGATAATAAATAAATATGAATAAATGGGTAAACATGATCGGAAGCGTTGAAAATTATTATAAAAGTCCCCAAACAATGCATTTTGCTTTAACTACGTATTGGTGTTTAAAAAAAATTTAATATTTTCTATATACTAGAATTTTGGTTCGTAGGGTCCATAATTTTTGTGTGAATAAAATAGCGAAATGATAAATCATATAATACATGAACATAGCAAACTAGCCAAAAAAGGGTATAAAAACACAGGAACGGCTGAATGAAAAAGCCAATCCACTGGGAACTATGCAAACATATGTACCTTAACATGTAAACAGATGGTATAGACACTGAAGACAGTATTGAAAAATTAAAAGCAGATATGACAATGGAAATGTTACCCTTGAGTAGAGAAAGGGGTTCGTAGCTAACACCCGGATAAAACAACGCAATACAAACTAGAAAAAAGCTGCACAACAGATGTTGAGTGTCGATAGACATGTGAGTGCTCCAGCCTTATTGAAAGTCGATCACTTTTATCTTCTGTATTATGAGAAAGGGAAAAAATATCAACAGCCGAAGAGTGCTATATTCTCTGATCATTAATATCATCTATAATTGTACTAAAGCTAACATAATCAATGCTATATCACCTTATATATGTTCCTTTATATTTTTCTTATATTAAATACTTGCCAACATATTCATTGGTGTTTTAATTTTGTTGTTTGCAAAGTATCGCTAATTAAAACAATTCAAATATATTAAAACAATTTAAATTGTTTTAAATCCATTTTAATTGTTTTAAGTAATGTTCATTGTTGTAATTAGCGATACTTTGCAATGAATCCATCAAATGACCCATTTCTTACGGAGTTTCTGTCTATCATCCGCTTCTTCCTGCTCGTATTTTAACCGTTTCAATCACTCTCGCTTCAGTGACTCTCTCCTCGATTCCTCCCCCGCTCTCTGTCTTCTTTTTTTCTGTGAACTATCAGTAAAATTTAATAAAAGAAAAACATAACACAGGAGAGTGAAATAGTCCATTATAAACACGAGATTAACACTAATAACTAAATTACATCAGAACAAATAGTAATACTATTCAAACAATAGCTGGAGAAAGTACGCATCTGTGTGCGCGTGTGTGTAGGTGGGTGAAGAAATGAACTAATATATCGAATGAGAAAAATACATTGTCTTTTTATTTGTTAGATGTTATCCTGACTCAAACACCCGGGCAAATTGGGGTGGGTGGGGGGGGGAAAAATAGATTACAGTCTTTCTAGTATATATATATATATATATATATATGTATATGTATATCATGGCTTCCGTACAGTCTCGGGAAACAGTGGATACCCTTTGTAAGGTTTATTGTGTGTGTAATTGTGAAACAAGGGATGCGCAATCCAATTCACACATCTCATGCGTCTGCACTGCTTGATTCCAGTGGCAAGAGGAAATTAAGGACAACTGAAAGCAATGCCGAGATGAGCGGAGAGTACATACAGCACCTTGTATTTCAAAATGGTCACCCATTTTAGTACTGACCAAGCTGAACATCGCTTAACTTCGCTGATCTAACGGAAGCCAGTGCATCAACCTGATTGTGGCGTATGTATATATATATTGGATTCCTTCGCCGGACTACTTAGAAAAAGGGGGACGTAAGCAAGAGAGCCTCGCCCCCCCCCCGGCACAACTACTAAAACAGGTGGAAGCCGTACATGAACAACAGTGATCACTGCGTGCTTGGTCGTTTTTTTTTCACTTTTCATCCCTCGCACAGTTGATACCGGATTGTGTTTCAACATGATAATAAAACGATGGACAACTATACGTACAGTATTCTAATTCCTGAGCCAGACACCACGGCGAAAATTTAAAGGATTTTTAATAAGAAGTTAGTTGGAGGATGTAGTTCGAAGAATTCACTCGGTCGGGAAGCACCTCTTATATACATTTGGATTAACTTGCCAACTGGATTTGAAGACGGAATCATTCGTTTCTGTTAACTAACGTGGAATTTAATAAGGATAAGTGGGATATCGACACATCCCCGGGCGAAGTAATAAACACTTTTATATTTCGCTATATATATCTACACACTCTTTTGCATTTGGCATGTTGACACACACATTGGACTACATTTCGTTTAAACAATGATACGTCTATCTCTTATCTTTCGAGGACCACATTTCTGAAATGAAACCTTCTTCAGTTTTATATATATATATATATATATATATATATATATATATATATATATATATATATATATATTATTGTCTGTGTTTTTCTTCCACTGTGTATTGTGTTTCGTATTTTTACTTATCAGTTCTAGTCCGAATGACAACTCCTCTGGCAAACAAAACACCGTTAGTTAGACTGACGGAGGTGCAAATAGGACCAACAATATAAGTATCGTTAGTTACGAATACGGAGCGTGACACTATATATATATATATATATATATATATATATATATATATATATATATATATATATATATATATGGAAACATTAGAGATAGATTTATAATCGGAATAATGAAACGGTATATTGGTGGTTTGGGGGTCTTTTGACATGCGTTATTATTTAAACTATTAACACACAATTTATTACTTAGATTATTTGTTTATTAGAAAAAGTCGATTATAAACGGTGTATAGGCTTATCGTAGCTCTTTAAATAAGTCACACCATGAAATGTGCTCTTCACTTCATGTTAAGCTCACTTTTTTGGATTGTCATTATCATAAAAAACGCCGTATCATGTCCATTAATCAAGATTTTTATTTGATTTTTGAACGGATTGCTAATATTTCCAATATAAATTATCTCAATCCCCCTCTCTATCTTCCTATGTCTGTATCTGTCTCTTTGTTTCTCTTTCTCTCACATTATTGTTTTATAAAAAAACTGTATTTTTCTTATTAGATGAAATAAATAATTTGTAGGTAAGACTATTTAAAACTAGATGCATTTCTCGGCGTTGCCCGGGTTGGCGGCTCGGAGAAAAATGATTCAAAAGTTAGTCATTTATAAAGAATATTAACTCTGATATAATAGTGATAATAAAGATTTTCTGAAACACGTGTACATATGATGACGTACTGTTTAGTGGTATTTTTGAAGCAGAATTAAAAATAGTAATTATATCGTGAATGTTGTATCCAACTGAATTAAAATATGTAAGCTATGTTTGACATAACGTGTACACTATTGAGCTTAATAAATCTACAGTATTTAATATATATTGGAGATTCATAACATATTATTAAATTATAATATTTGTTATATATATATATATATATATATATATATATATATATATATTAACCATACATATTTCCAGGAAATGCGTCATAGTCCTGAGGTTATATGCCAGACTATAGAAGGCAATATCGAAGGTACCATCCTTGTCTAAGTAAGCTATGCTGATGACGGCTGTGAGCCAGAACACGTGGTCATTGATTACTTTTATGTATATATAAAATAAATAATATATATATATATGTATATGTATATACATATATATATATATATGTATATATATATATATATATATGTATATATTGACGTAAAATTCGTTGTATAAATTTAAAGGGGACTAATAATGCAGTCTTTTGCATTAATCTGTATCACTTAGGAAGTGAAAAAATTAGGTAAATAAGAATAGCAAAGTAACAAATCATAACAAATGATAAAAACAATTACATAAAATACACACACACACACACACACACATATATATATATATATATATATATAAATATGTGTGTGTGTCTGTGTGACTTTTCTATATATAATCTGAAACTGCATTAACCAGAGTGTTTCAGTTTGAACAAAAGGTTGTACAATAATATCGGCGTCCATAGAATGGAAATATTTTTAGCACGGCAGCAATATGCAACATAGAAAATATACAACCGTAGAATTTCCACAGGTCACACTTGTCACACAATAATGCAATAATAAGAATGAGAATTGGCCAGACTTGCTGACATCTTAATAACCTGCGAAAACCACCAGCCATTGCTTGTTCATAAGTTTTCCAAATAATAATAATAATAATAATAATAATAATAATAATAATAATAATAATAATAATAATAATAATAATCACCGGAAAAAGAAAAAAAATGAGAAAAGAGAAAATATGAGGCCAGCATAGATTTTTGAAATTCTTTCCTAATACATGTTTTAAATCTAAAAGAAGCAAGAATAATACGTGTATTAAAAATATTTTGAAGCAAATTGAATCAGATATAAGAAATTGTAAATATTTTTCTCATTCTAATAGAATATGTTTATTCAATTTTTCCCGTGTTTGATGTCTGCAAAGCCCATCTTGTCGCTTCTGTGTTTTCAATTAACTGGGACAATGGCGATGGAGTCAGCTTATTATGTGTGTATATTCCGCTCTTTTTTAAACTTATTCTTTTAAATCTATTTTTTTTAAATACATATATCTCTTAGGAGTTTTACGCTCATTTCGGTCTTCAACCTAGAAAGTAATATATTTTCAGCTCACGGTTTAAGAATGCATTCGCGTGTACACACACACGCACACACATACACACACACACACACACATATATATATATATATATATATATATATATATATATATATGTATATATATATATATATATATATATATATATATATATATAAGGGTGTTCAGTTTAAAACATGTAATAATACAAATTCTAGATAAAATGGAATATAAGTGTATTGAATAGTGAATAAGCATGTCAACAGACTTGTAAATATAAGATCATAATAACATCACTTAAGCCAGGGGCGGGTAACCTTTTGAGAGTGAGGGCCAGATGAGACTTTTTGAAGGAGTGAAAAACGAAATCTCAGAATTACTATATTTTGTTTACATGAATAAATTGTGCAAAAATGGCATTGAACATTCGACAAATCTGATATTTTTACTCAAGAGTATTCTGTGTGTTATGTGATAAAAGGCGCCGACGAAAAGCCATCTTTGAATCATAAAAAATAATGACGGGGGAAGTAGCAAGTTGATCCAGCATTCGTTTTGACACACCTTACATAGGTTCTATGTTTCATGTCCTTTCCTCGTCTCACGTTTCCTCTTTGCCTCTCTTTTTCTCTTTTCCTATTTTTATCTCTTAATAGTTAAAGAAAAATGAAGTATGCATGCATCATCGCTCGCTGATAGTCACACATTTTTATCCCACTGTAAATCTTAATTGAAACCTACTTTTACGTCTATATCCCAAAATGATATGAGTTTTACTGGGAGGTCCGCGGGCCGGATTGCAATAATAAATCATAGCAGGGTAACGGGCCGGACGCTAAGCCTTCGCGGGCCGGATGTGGCCCGCAGGCCGGAGGTTGCCCGCCCCTGACTTAAGCAGAACCAAGATATTTCGGACGATTCACAAGACCATCCTCATTTGGTTCGAATAGACTAAATTGTGATGGTCGTAGTGATCGGGAAAATAGTTTGGTTCTGCTCTAGTGATTTGATTATATTCTTATTTTTACTCGTCTGTTGCTATGTAAATCCACTCTCCAATACACTAATATTATATATAGGGTGTTTGGAAAAGCGATGTTTCGGGACTGTGTTTTATATGTATGAATAACGAAAACAATTACAAACATTTCGGAAATTCTTAGATTATGATTGAGAATTTGTATTATTCGGATTATTCGGATTATTCGGATTATTATTCTGATCTTGGATGAGCTCTGTGACCCCCACCTTTTTCAAGTGTATTTGAATCTTTATGTCAATTTTCAACAAAACATTTTATTATTTTTTTTATTTATTTTAAAACTTAGTTCACCCCAAACAAAGTAAGTTGCCACGGTAGACGTAGAGGGGCTACTGAGAATTAGGATGAAAGTTTATAGGATCATCCTAAATGAGGTTGATTGTTCTCCTTCATGAGTTATTCTTCATTTCTAATACACGTTCATTGGTTTCGTTTCAATCGGCGTGAAATTTCCTTTACAATAACAAACTATATACTCGTACATATTGAATACGTTTTCATATTGCAAAATTTTAATTCAACCCAAATATGTGAACTGTATTACCTTGATGTCCATTAGTAACCCGACTTTATTATATTTTGTTAATTCTCATGAAATCCTCTTTAAAATAATACATAACAAAAATATTTTCGTTAAATTTCGTGCATATAAATGTCGCAAAACGTCGTGCAAATATGCACATTACCTAATTTTATATGCAAAACTGATGAATGTGGAGTTTCCTTATATTATTCTCCAATGTGAACCCAGTTTTATCATTTTCATTGCTATGAAATTTCTTTTTGAGAACTAGATAACAACTATGTCGCAAAATGATACGACCAAAATGAGAATAGTCGTCCGAATAATCAAAATAATGGAAATAATCCGAATAATCCGAATAATCAAAATAATCCGAATAATCCAAATAATCGAAATAATCCGAATAATCCAAATAATACGAATAATCCAAATAATCAAAATAATCAAAATAATCCGAATAATCAAAATAATCCAAATAATCAGAATAATCAGAATAATCAGAATAATCCAAATAATCAAAATAATCCAGATAATCCAAATAATCCGAATAATCAAAATAATCCGAATAATCCAAATAATCCGAATAATCAAAATAATTAGAATAATCCAAATAATCAAAATAAACCGAATAATCAGAATAATCAGAATAATCAGAATAATCAAAATAATCAAAATAATCAGAATAATCAGAATAATCAAAATAATCAAAATAATCAGAATAATCAGAATAATCCAAATAATCCAAATAATCAAAATAATCAGAATAATCCGAATAATCAGAATAATCCAAATAATCCAAATAATCAGAATAATCAGAATAATCCAAATAATCAAGATAATTCAAATAATTTAATAATCCAAATAATCCGAATAATCCAAATAATCCAAATAATCCAAATAATCCCAATAATCCAAATAATCCAAATAATCCGAATGATCCAAATAATCCAGATAATCCAAATAATCTTAATAATCTAAATAATCCAAATAATCCGAATGATCCAAATAATCCACATAATCGAAATATTCCAAATCAGTAAACGTTTCAGATAGTGTGATGATGTCGCCTGGTTTTTATAATCCCGTCTTTTTTCCGTTTTCTTATTTTTACCAATTTTGTTTGTTAATTTGTTAGTCGAACAGAAAATGCTTATTTAAATTCTTCAGTTTTTTAAAATTATTTTTTTAATTTAAATAACTTTCTTCCAATCGATAACCAAAAATAAAAACATGAAGCAACAAATAAGCGTTTACTAATAAAGAGTGACTTCTCCCCAAAAATGTCAGCGAAGAAATTTTTAATAAAATTTACAATCCTTTCCATAATCCAACCATATTTAATACAAATGAAGTTCAGTCATGAATGCCCAACATACTTTGTTTTATCGCCGTTCAATGATAAGCAAACCCGGTGGCAAGTTGTCAATAACTCTGACACATTCCTCATTTTGAATTGGCCTGATTTTCACTCTGATTGCCTTTTTTCAATTAAGCGTTTTATTTTCTTAGATATCTTGGGGTAGGTGAGTATGGTCCAGTGACTATAAAGTCCATTCGAACCTACTGATGAGACGATCACCAAAGTGTCCTCGCATATCATTGGATGGTGACAAAACAACAAGTGTTAAACATTCATGACTGAAACTTGATGGCCAAGTCAGACATAGACTGAATAATATTTGTACGGTTGGATTGTTAAAACAGATTATGTATTTTATTAATAGTTCAACAAATAGTATTTGGGGGATCACTATACTGATTTTACCCACGATTGCATTTCTTGTAACATTTTATTCAACAATAATTAGATCTTGGTATAGGTTTATTTTTAGAAATACAGAAAGGCTAAGAAACCGTAATGATATTTTGTTTACGGTTTTCATACTATTTGTCTTTCTCCGTTGTATGGATTTTAATCATTCCTCTTATCTACGGTCCGCAAAGTAACCCAACAATTAAGTGACACCAAACCCCTAAATTACTAAGTACATGTCCGTTTCATACTGGTATCCTCATATTGGTTGTTAATTTTAGAATGTCATCTTCAGCAAGAATCTTCAATCATATTTCCTTAAAGTGTAGATTCGTATGAATCAGAATGGTACGTGGATTCTGCTGTCGGCATTGATTTGCCGATTTCTTTCTAAAATAATATATTTACAAGATGAACCACATGAAAGTTGAGAACTCCATTGTAAAAGTGGTGCTATGGGACCGACATGATTCGAACTTGGTAATCCTGGTCGTCAGACGATGTCGGCAACATTGTCGAAGGTATCTAAAAACATTATGAAGTACATTAAATATCTGTAAATAATGTGAAGTGTTAGGTCACCAAATGTAGCTCCGTTTAGGTTGTTTAAATTGGAGAAGAGAGGAGTTTGCAAAGCCAGTTTAATTTTTTAAAAATAAAAAAACAATATCCCAAATTAATATATTTCTGATTTCGATATACCACTTCCTCTCTCTCTCCTCCTTCTCTCTCTCTCTATCTCTCTCCCTCTTTCTCTCTTTATTTCTCTTTTATCTACAGATGTGGCTTTAATACTATGAATATGATATTTCCAATTCACAATAATGGACTATTCCAATATTCCTATTATAGTTAATGTTATTACATTTAACTGCTGTTAATAAACACTCAGAAAGAGGGAGTGCGAGAGCGAGAGCGAGAGCGAGTGTCATAAATACTGTATCAAACAAGAACAGAAAGTCAGAGAACATACAGCGACAAAGGGAAAGAGTAATATACAGAAAATTAGAATAAGATAAGTGACCTGGTGAGTAAATTGCAAATTACGGCTAATTAGAACAGTTAAAAAGTTTTTTTTATTTATTAAAGAAACGTAACTCAATCCCTAAACCAAGAAATATTTTGATATTAATTGTGTGTTGTTAAAATATATAAGAAATGTATTTTAAGGACATGAACATTAATTAACTAAGTTGTATTATATAGATAGATAGATAGATAGATAGACAGATAGATAGATAGATAGATAGATAGATAGATAGATAGATAGATAGATAGATAGATAATACTAATAATTATAATAATAGTATACCTTCTCGAAGTGAAAATGGGAAGAAAACTGATAAGTAAAGAAGACTGTGTAGCCCAGAACACAGAAGGCTGATTAAAACAGCAAGAAACACCGTCAACGTGAATAATACGGCTAGCAGCGAAACGGGAAACGAAAAGACGAGAAAAGAAAAGTGGGAAGAAAAACAGCTACATGAACGACAACAAGGACAAGAGAAGAGACCCACGACAACACCTGTATATAACTACAGCAATGATGTTGGAATAGAGAAACGGAATCGCTACTGAGAGATGCACAGAACAATGCGGTTAGAACTAATTATCCTACAGCTAAAATAGACAAAACGCAGGAACACACTAAATGCAGGCTCTGTGGGCAAGGAGACGAAACGATAAATCACATAATACGTGCATGTAGCAGACTAACCGTAAAATAATACAAGAGCAGACATTTCTGCATGTGAAAGGCAGTACACTGGGAACAATGCAATCGACTGCATTTGGAACATGCAGACAACTGGTATAGAAACAAACAAAAGACAGTACTGGAAAACGAAAATCACCAAATCCTCTGGGACATGGAGGTAAAAAGAGAAAAACGTCATCCAAGCAAGGAGAACGGATGTCATAATACGCAACAAGGATAGATAAACCTGCCAAAAAGTAGGACTCTAAGGGATATGGATTATGATGAAAGTCAATATAAGGCACCTAATCGCAGGAGCACGGGGAATAGTTTCGAAAAAAACTAGAAAAAAAGACTAAAGGAATGAAAGGGAATACCATACAGCTGACGACAATGATGTAAATAACTGAAATCCTAAGGAATATTCGCTATTGTCGAATCCAACCCACATAAAGTACGAATGGTAACATGCCACAGGGAAATTGCAATAAAAATAACACAAAAACATAGAAATAACACCATAACATGAACTGAAACTGCAAGCAATTTCATTAACTGCTTCCCGCCCTATACACACAATTTGATGACATCAGTCGAGGCTGATGCCATCACAAATGATTGTAACGGGTGAATGAGTTTGCAATGACTGAGTGGAGAGAGCACTAAGTAGACCTCCACTCGAAACAGTGCAGTTAGTACTGGGAGCCTGGAGGGTATATTGCCACAGAGACGACCAATGGTTGTTGCCAATGATAAATCAATGAGATGCGGCCATTGAGATAACGAAAAATCATTTGCAATGGTTATCAATAAAAGTGAAGAATATTAGAAATCTGGGTAGACTTTTTGTCACTCACACTCCAGGGTACAACATCTGTTATTGTCAGTGAGCAACGACTGATGATGACTTATGTGAGAACTGTTAATGAGTTGTTGTTGTTGTTGTTGTTGATGTTGATGATGATGATAATGATGATGACGATGATGATGCTGATGATGATGATGATGTCGCTTCTCATGTGTCGCATTTTCATTTGTACTAATTTATTCTCCCTCTCCCCCGATACTCTGTGTCTTATTTATTCGCAACAATGAAGAATCTTGCTGTTGTGAAAAGATGATTGTTCAGCTTCTGTTAATGTTGAAACGTGAGTTGTCCGAAAATGCGTTGTTAAGCAACTTAAAATGACTCTTGTTCCCAGGAATTAAAAAAGAGACTC
Source organism: Sepiola atlantica (assembly GCA_963556195.1). NCBI lineage: Eukaryota > Metazoa > Mollusca > Cephalopoda > Sepiida > Sepiolidae > Sepiola > Sepiola atlantica. The sequence continues at coordinate 4,047,027 of OY744516.1, read as the reverse complement.
ATCACACATCCTGACTGTCACGTCAGCTGTTCAGTGTTAAACAAATCGTGATGTTTTATTGACGATAGTAAATAACCGGGTAGTTGGCATACCAGCCGAAGTTAGCTTTGGCATAATTCTGGCAACATAGGGTCTGTCCTGAATCATCAGACACATTGCTTGGCCGTGGGAATGTGTGGTCCGACTCGGTACTATTGTTCGTTTGCGGAAGAGTCGCAGAAGGGCAGAAGGTAATCAGGACTTTTTAGAAGTTGATATCACGAATTCGATAACCCACCGCTTTCTATCGATCAAAAACAGAGCCGATTATTATAACATTTCGTACACCCACGCATCCTCAACTGTCATGTAATTCTTATTTCGGGATTTCGCCTATGTACTCAATGCAGCCACGCCCAATCCGGCACTTCATCTGCCTGGCTTTATAGAAGTGTATCATTTATTTGGCGAACGGACGTATTTCTTCCAGTGTCTCCGCAGGTGTTCTTACATGTGTCTCTGTTAACAACCGGATGTTTTTCCGTTCCAGTCTTGTGTTATCTGTCAGCTACCTGCATCACTTACTTTAATTACGGTACTCCAGAAATAGAAATATTAGAGAAGAACTTTGTGTGATTTAAGTTCACCGGATTCAATCCTGCACAAAACTGCAGTAAATACTTTAAAGGATATTCAGAGAATTACGAAACAAAATGTTTTTTTTAACTCGGAATTTCTCGGTATTAAATTTAAATATACGCACATTACACGTAGGGCATGTAAACACGTACAACATCCAGTATTCATGTAAAACAAGAAATATCCATTTATTTATTTCAATACTAGTCTTCTGGTTAGTTGTATTGCTGTTGTGCGTCTATGCTGCTCATTGTATTTCACTATAATAAAAACGAATTTCTCTTTGATTCACACAAATAAGAAATGTGGAACCTAGTAAGAATTAAGAACACTAACACTTTTAACCGCATGAGAGAATACGTGGCGCATTGACTTAACGCAGACAGCCCATATTTGTGTTAACATCTTTTTGTATCGCTATTAGTTGTGATTACATCACTCAACATGAACTGGTTTTGAAAGAAAAGGCAAATCTTAGACAAAAAAATGTACTTGTTAAAAATAGAGCAAAACGAATGTTGAGTACTGTATTGATTTTTTTTATTCAGTCAGATTACTCTCACTTACATTTATTTTAAGGGCACCACATAAGTTCATAATATAGACGTACCTTCACATTTCGATTTCATTATATATGCATGACGTTGCTTTTATGGTTATGTGTACTCGATCATCTAGTCATTTCAGGCAGCAGTTTCTAGAGAAGATTCTGAAATAGGATTTTACGTTGCTAAACTTTATTGCTTACTCTCATACTCGTTTCGTTATTGTTGTGAAGTTGTCCCACAGTAAATAATAAATAAAGGAAGTCAAGTCGAGGGTTGGTTTAACAAGTGTATTAACAAAGTAAGAAAGTGACTAGCTCTTGGCTAGACAGTTACAAGACTGTGCTTTTTCTTCTGGTGACTCGCACTATTTATAGTGACAACCGGTGTTGTTTCTCCTGTGTAAGAACGGCCGGTGTAACAGTTATGTACAGTGGGCTCCTTTAAGTACCCCACTAGAGAAGCAAAGCAAAGGATAGCCTCGCCCCCATCAGTTAATCGTGTATCTCAAAATGTTTTTTAATTTATTTTCTAATCAACTAAACACAAATGTTTATTTTAATTATTTACCTACAAAATGTTCATAAATCACAGCTTGTCAAGAAAAATTACCTCGCAATTTGATAAGGACAACTAGATTCAATTGAATAACCTTGTTTGTATAACACATTATTATTATTATTTGTACTCACTAGGAATTATCACACACGTCATCGTCAGTAGTTGTTCACTGATAATAACTGGTGATTTTCCCTGGAATATGAGTGACAACAAGTCTCTCCATATTTCTTGTAGTCTCTACCTCTTTCGATAACCATTGCAAATGAATTTGCGTTATCACAACAAGCGGTTATTTTTTTTATTTCTCGCTAATAACGACAATTCGTCTTCTCTGAAACTGAGGTGAAAATAAGCCTCCAAAAGGTATCAGTACTCTTCGTACCCTTCCAATGGAATTCCGGTTATCGCTCTCCCCATTCCGACTTTTTATCCTTCACGACTATTTTGTTTGCTATCAGCAGAGGCTGGTGCCATCACATTGTGCGTGTATGTTTTTTGTCTTTATGAAATTTATTGTAGTTTCAGTTCCTTTGGGATCATGTGTCAGTGTTTTTTCTATGTATTTCTTTTATTTTTATTGCAACTTCTATGTGGCTGGTTAGTGCTTTTAATTTATGTGGGTTCGTTTCCGCATTTGAGTCTATTATCATCATCTTCATTATTACTACTATTTTTACTTTCTCTAACCACTCAAAAATTAGTACATTTTTCTATCGATTATAAACATTGATTTGAATACTAAAATAATATTTATATGTGTCGTTATTTGAAATGTTATTTCCATTGAATTCTTGCTTCAGAATTCCACTTCTTCGACTGTGTTTTGGATGATGCCAATGATAATAATGGCTATCTTGCCTTGTACTTGTTGGCGCTGAATTAGAAAATTCTTCAGTCGAAGTTTATTTTAATAAACTTTCACCGACAAATTATAACAACTTGTTCTTTGATGTTGCCGTAGTCGTTGTCATATTTGCTTACGGCCCTATTTTATACGTCCTGCTTGAACCGTTCACAAGTCGTTTTCTTACTGCAAAACTATTTCTTAACTGTTCTGATGACGTCACTCCTCATGCGATTTCTAATATTGCTTCCTCTGTTCACACGCTTATCAAACTTGAACTTCTGACCTCGACAGCAGCAACTAAGTAAAGTTCTTCTTGAACGGTTCACTCCACCCCGAATATATAACATTTATTAAATTGGAAATAGGGTTATTTTGCAGTTTAGAATTATTACAGTGTATCAGGAATACAAGAAATAAGTTGGCACAAGTTACCCATTTCGTCGGGGCCACATCAAATTTAACACGCAATTGAATGTCCTATAAACCTAACCAACATTTGTTAAGCAATGTAAAACATAACAATATTTAATCTTTAAAGCCAAATATGAGGTAATGGTGGATTAAGAAAACAAACAACTTGAAAGAGCTAGAAACCAGAAAACGTACATTTTATTAAAAAACTCGTGATCATATTTTTCTTAATCATTAATATTTTCATTCAATAAAAATAAATTCAATAATACCACTAAGTAAATTATGAAGAATTGTACATTTTTAAAGTATACATTTATTTATTTTGTAGAACCATTCTGCCTTTCTCGACGACCGTCAACTCCAACGTTGTGTGTCCGTGGCCTTCTTGTCTCCAACGTTGTGTGTCCGTGGCCTTCTTGTCTTCATTGTCGTTCTAGCAGAGTTGTCTATTCCACTGACGAATCGTCAAGGCCACAGTACTGGTTTGCAAGTTTACAAAACAAATAAAAGCAACGCGACTCACAAGAAAGAACACAAACTAAAATACATTGTGTTTCAAACAGTTGTACTCTGGTTATGTATGATACCGAAAGGGACCCCAAACGTTAACGTCCACATTTTAGTGAACAGAGATTAAATTGTCTGTCGAGGCCAGCATCATCGCTCAGTTGATCAGGTCATCTCATCGTTTGCTCGGCTCGATCTGATCTCGACCGAAGTTGAATCCAAACTGAATCTCTTCTCTCGGAGCCCCAACTCGTACACTTTTTGCCGCAAACCGTTGCCTGTCGTAAAACTATCATATTGTCGTCAAAATTGTTGTAAAACGATATCACTCCTAAATATCTTATCTCCGGTCTTTTTGTCTTAGTCAGCGACAAGCCATCACCTCTAAACAATAGAAACGAATCACTCCTTGTTGATTGCCAATCCTATTTCCAATCGTCTCTGTATGAGTTAGTGAATCATTTACTCCACACCGTTCGGGGCTTCGCCCACCCCCGGGTCTATAGTATCACACAATTAATTAAAATCAATAAAAAAATTAAAGCAATCAATGTTGATAGTATTATTATGATTGATTCTTACTCACTAACAGTTCACTGCCCTGTAGCAACCAATGGTAACTCGCATCCTATATAACCTTGACCTTGAAACATGAGATCAAGATCTAATATTTTATTCAATTATTATTTCCGGTTTTTTATATTGGATGTATGGAACTGATGCTCTTCGATAACATTAACCAGTATGCACAATTTTAGCTTGATCAGATACATCGTTTATGGGTTATACACCTTTCTATAGCATACCTTTGAGAATACTTAATACAATATGGAGAAAACGGCTTAGATTACACTGTTCCTTATACTTACGTTGTCAGGCGGCGCGGTATGCAGTCTCACGATGACTTAACTTCTTACTCTTCTTATTTCTTTTTATAAAAGTGTTATGTTTCATTATTTTTATATAGAAGTAAAAAAGCTTGTTATGTGATCATCTAATTCACATACGTGTTTTAATGTGTACAGCTAGACGGATGTAAATTGGATGTGAAAAAGGAACGCTTTTTTCTAAATGTTTACAGACACATTAAAAAATATTATAAAATGGTGGAGAGAAGACGAGAAAAAATACGTAGATATTTAAGAGAGGGGTGACTTACTTATTCAGATAATAACAAATTACTGCTAGAACAACTATAACACATTTTTCAAACATAACTCGATCCCAGAACTAAGTTATATATTTTATCAGGTATTTTGTGCTCTTAACGTATACAAGAAAAGGCATAGGGTAACAAACGTTGATTAACTCACATTTTTAATTATTTTAGATTTCTTATTAAGAATGTAGCATTCGGGAAAGGTGGGTTATAAATTCGGCTGTACGTGAATGATTTTTTTAAACATGAAATGAACATGTATTTTAAGTCAACTGTCTCTTCGTCACGATATTGGAAGATGTAAGGGGTATTTTTAAGAAGATCCTGTCACTACTGGAAAAAATTTTTTTTTTCTAAAAATAGCTTTGCTAATAATGTACACTACTCGCATATGCCCTTGGTCTATCTGCTGTCTTGACATGAGTCGGGTTAGGGTTCGGGTTCAGGTTCGGGTTAATGTTAGGATGAGGCTGTATAATAACAGAAAAAACGCTACTGTTGAACACATCGCGGCATAGTGAACGGCAGTCTGTGTGAATTAATGTGGAAGAAAAACAATAAGGGGCATAGTCTTTTTTATGCAAATAATTACATGAATGGGTTCCATCCTCTTGGGTAAGTAATAAAACGTTTGTTTCTGCATTTTCCATTTCTTTGGGGTGGCGGTTGTATTTCAGAAGGGTGGGACTCTCTTAAAAATACGACGTTAATCTTTATTTCTTTCCTTCCCTACTTCTAACGCTGAATTAGGATTTCCAATTCTTTTGCTCGATAGTTTATTTAAAGTTCCAACTGCGCTTTCTTTAACGATCTTTTAAGGTGTCCCTGATTTAATAGTCGTCGGTCCGTTTATAAACGGAATGTCTCGGCCAGGTGTTTCCCAGAGGCCACGTGAAAACCTTCAAAGTTTTCCAAGTGAACCAAGTCGAGGATTAATCGAGATGGCATTCATGGTTTATACGAAACCTATCTGGAATGGACGCAGTAAGAATATTAAGCGAACCGATCGGTCAGCCTAGTTTCAACTTAGCCACCAGATGCTATTTACTTAATTTCTACTGCAGCAGGGTTTGGCACAAGACCGCTTGATAGGGTAGAGCCGACTCCTTCGTGTAGGTACTGGCAAGTACAAAAATAACCGAGAACGTACTCGTCGAAATTCCCGGGTAGACACGACTCAAGCGATCAGTAATAAATCAACTCCCTTTCGAAGAGTTGCTATTGATTGGGAAAATGAACTCCTAAGAAATATATGAACCGTAGCATATCCCGACACAGAACGATATGATACTCTCGCCATCCCCTAGGTTGCGGTGTACTTGCTTCCAACTACAGAAATATATGGTACGAGGCCGTTTAACTCCCCGGCAATCGACAATAAACGAAACCCCTTCTTCCGAAAAAGAGGTAATGCTTGGGAGAATTTTGTAAAGCGTTTGAGCCGGTTAACCACCGGTAGTATCTGTTCCGATGGATACTGCACCCCATACTGGTGTTGTCTTGGCCTTCGGGTGTTGACTTACGCCGGTCAATAGGTCTGTCCTGTGCAGTTCTGGGAGGCCCACCTTCCCAGGCTTTGCCTCCCCTCTTTGGGGAGGTGTAAGTTTATTGCTTACTGCCTGAGACGCCCCTACAGGGGAATGCCGACGGGGCTGCCCAGGCAATTTTTAAACCCCACTTTCCCGACCCAACCTTGGGTCACATCTTACTTGTGGGAGTAAGATAAAACTGGCCTTGTGACTAACTTCTGAAGAGACGTAAATCAATACTCAATGATAAAATCGATTCGTTCATTCCTGTAGCATCGTACCTTTCGTGTACAAGTGAATAGTTGACTTTCCGTGGAGGCGAGAAAGTGTAGTTCATTGTCTCAAAGACATCTCAGGCGGGTTGCTTACTGGATTCGGAGATCGTTTCTCAAACTAACTTTTCGTCTCTTATGAATAACTATGGTACACCCATTCTTGAGTATGCCACCCACGCAAGAAAATAGTATCTAAAAAAAGATATTGTACACTTGGAGCGTGTTCAATTGTTGTTCAATTGTTGTTCAACTGTTGTTTAACTGTTGTTCAACTGTTGTTTAACTGTTGTTCAATTGTTGTTCAACTGTTGTTCAACTGTTGTTCAACTGTTGTTTAATTGTTGTTCAATTGTTGTTTAACTGTTGTTCAACTGTTGTTCAACTGTTGTTTAACTGTTGTTCAATTGTTGTTCAACTGTTGTTCAATTGTTGTTCAATTGTTGTTCAATTGTTGTTCAATTATTGTTCAACTGTTGTTCAACTGTTGTTCAATTGTTGTTCAATTGTTGTTCAATTGTTGTTCAACTGTTGTTCAATTGTTGTTCAATTGTTGTTTAACTGTTGTTCAACTGTTGTTCAACTGTTGTTTAACTGTTGTTCAATTGTTGTTCAACTGTTGTTCAATTGTTGTTTAACTGTTGTTCAACTGTTGTTCAATTGTTGTTCAACTGTTGTTCAATTGTTGTTCAACTGTTGTTTAACTGTTGTTTAACTGTTGTTTAACTGTTGTTCAACTGTTGTTCAACTGTTTGCAACCAGGATAGTGACAGGACTCTCCACAATTGGCTCAAAAGACTCAACCTATTCTCACTTGAGCAAAAGATAATGCGAAGAGACTTGATTCTGGCGAGCGACATCATCAACTAGTATGTAAATCTACCTTTTGAGGAGTTTTTCAGCAAATCGTGGTCTCCGCTAGCGCCCGCAACAGATGTGTCACCGTCGCTTTCGGCGCAATAGAAGAAAAGTAGCATTCTCTGTCCGTGTTTCTGCTGGAACAACCTACCAGAGGAGGTCCTGACGATGACTATCATATCCATGTTTAAAGCATCTTGTACAAATATTCAGATTGTATAACGTTTACCTATATATTTACATGGATTGTTGTACTATGCTATTATTTTGTAAATAAATTTGATTATTTGGTTTGGGAATGACGACAGTGAATAGTATGATACAGTCAAGTCCACCACAATGATGGAATTTACTTGTTTCCACTGCAGGGAAGTGTGACACAAGGCTGTTTATTATGGATAAACCCAGCCCTCGTGAGGAGACATCATGGCAGGCAAAAAGTAGCTGAGAATGGCTCTGTCGGTATTTCTCGGTAGGGACGATTCAGGCAATCGGTAATAAATCAAACCTCATTTCCGAAGAAATAAGTATTGCCTGGACCGCTGGTCATATTAGACAGTGCAAAACCATACCTAATTCCGGCTCAAAGACATGTATGATGAGGGCAAATCAGGACTTCCCTTTATTGCTAGAATGACGCCAAAAAGAATCCTGGCTTGTATGAAAAACGCTGGTGATCAACTAAGTGAGATTTTACTCGGCATTCCTAATCAAATATTTCTTTTTATGGTTTTAATATTTTTCGAATATAATTTTATTATCCAATTATTTAACCAACCCACATCACATGATTCGAAGTGTGTAACAATATGTAACGTGATATGAGTAGGCAACACAAAATAGAGATTAGCGAATATGAGTTACGTAGGGAGGACCGAGTAGTGATGTGACGAACAGGGCGTCGAGTTCAAGAAGTAACGGATTATAGTGAGACCTGACAGAAAGCAACATTAGACACGTGTTCTTTGGTTCTGTCTGTGAGACGACGCGGACGTGTTTCAAAGAACTTCTTTTAATTCCGCAGAGGCAGGTTGCGCGAGGACTGATAATGTGTAATTATTTCAAAGAAATTTAAACACAATTAATTCTAAGAAAAATATGAAACCGAAAAAGATGATGCGTTGTCCTTTTACTCATTACTGACTTCCGAAATAGACGCTATGCGACAACTATCACAACTGCTAGTACGACTAACAACAAACGTGACAGACGTACCATCTATATTTGTTCCATGCGACTTCTTGGAGCCGTGATCTTCTTACAAAAGATAAAGGGTTGTGTTACAAAGAAAGCTGAACCGCATATTCATGGTGCCGGGACAATTATTCTAATATACTTTTAATATATTTAGGGCTCTTCCCTAACTATATGACCTTGTTTTCAAGTCAGAGAAAAGAATAAAAAACGAGATCGAATTAAGACGCGACACAAAGTGCATATAAAATGCGTATTTCTACTTGGAAAGATGGATGTATTATATAGATGGCTCTGTCTTCTGGTTTATCTTTCCGGCTAAATAATAAAACCCTATACTAACATCAAACACGACTACTCAAAGAATTCATTACTTGTATCTATATCATACTAGCCCGGCAGAATTTTTGCTTTCATTTTTATTTCACAGTTTCATTTTTTATTACTATAAATACTTTCGATGTATAAATAACTAGCTGTTCCTGCTCGGCGTTACCCGGGAATTATTTTACTTTCACTGTTAGCTTTTTATTTTTTGTCTTTAAATAAAATATGTAAAACTGGCGTACGGTATATATATTATTGTAAACTGTGAATGTTTCAGGTGACATAAAGAGGATACAATGAACGAAAAGAATACCAAATAAATGCAATTCCTGTGTGTTGTCTCTTATTTCGCCTAGAGAATCCCACTTCCGTGTCTCTGTAAATGTATTTCTTAAAACCAACAAAAGTAAACCTGCGTTTTCCTCCTCCTCCTCCTCCTCCTCCTCTTCCTCCTCCTTTAATTACTCCTCCCCTTCCCTGCTACTTCTTACTTTTCCTTATCTCCCGCTAAGATCACGATTCTCGTCTCCACAACAACAAGTGACGTCACAGTTATTTCCTTCCGTCAACCAATCGTATCATCGCATTTTTACTCGTTTTTAGTTTAATTTTACCTAATCTGTCCTTTGATCTCTGATCCCCACCTGTCGTCTCATTCGTAGGAACAGATTTATTTATCCAAAGTAAATGTCGCTTTAACTGTGCACTTAATTCATCGTTTTCAGAAATATAGGGCCTCTCTTAATGTAGCATTATTATTATTGTTATGTTTCTTGTTGTTATTGTCTTAATTAAACTAACAACAACAACAATAATAAAAATTATAATGATAATAAAAATAATAATAAGATCATCATTATTATTATTATTATTATTATTATAGATAATAATAATAATAATAATAATAATAATAATAATAATGATAATAATAATAATAATAATAATAATAATAATAATAATAATAATAATAATAATAATAATAATAATAATAATAATAAATCATATAATAAGTGAATGCAGCAAGCTAGCCCAAAAGGAATACAAGAACAGACATGACAGCGTGGGAAAGAAGTACACCGGGAAATGTGCAAACAACTGAATTTCGAATATGCAAAAAAACGGTACAAACACAAACCAGAAATTGTACTAGAAAACAGAAACACTAAATCATATGGGATATGAATGTACAAACAGACAAACCCATAACAGCAAGGAGACCGGATATGATAATAATCAACAAGAAAGAAAAATCCTGGAAAATCGTAGACTTTGCCGTTCCAGCGGACCACAGAGTGAAGATCAAAGAGACGGAAAAAAGAAGCAAATATACTGAACTTGCCAGAGAACTGAAAGGAATATGGAACATGAAGAATGTCAGTATAACACCAATAATCATAGGAGCACTAGGAAAAGTCCCCAAAAACATAGAGAAAAGACTAGGAGAAATAGGAATCAAAGGGATAACTGAGACCATACAAAGAACAGTAATGATCAAAACAACTACAATCCTGAGAAATTACCTCGAATGCGGAAACCAACCCACATAAGCAACGAATGGAGAACAAACACATGGAAGCACAAGACAACAGAACCGGGGAAAATACAACCGCACGAGAGAGGCGCAAGCATAGGCTGACACCACGAAAATTATGGACAGAGGGTCGAGGAGGGAAAGCGCAAACTAGACCTCCACTGGAAGAGCGCGGACAGCTCTGGGACCTTAGGGAGGCTTGTTGCCACTCGGGCCCCAGAGCGGACCAATGGCCCTTATAAGCGGGAAATCGATGGTAGGTGGCTGTTGCGATACCACAAGGTCATCAGCGGTGGTGAGCGAAAAGAAGTGGAGCATACTGGAAGTCTGAGGAGACTTGTTGTCACTCAGACTCCAGGGAATACCACAGGTTGTTGGCAGTGGGCGATCACTGACGATGACCAGTGTGATAACTCCTAGTGAGTAAATAATAATAATATTGAAATAAAAAGCCAAATTATTGTTAGTTATGCAAGAAGAATGTCTTCGAAAATATGCCACAGTTTATGAATTTTCAAAGAATTTTTTTAAAGAATAGCCGTGATCCAACGGAGTACGGGAAAAAACTAGTACTTTTATAGAATTGAAAATTTTCTCATAACAAATATTATGAGAAAATTGTCAATTCTATAAAAGTTTTCATTTTTTGGTGATTATAAAATACTAATGATTAAAAATGAATGAAATCATATCACGTATTGATTGTTTACAAAATAAAATCATATTTTATATTAAGACAGTTGTATATAAAATGTGTTTATTTGATAACGAAATTGAATAATTTGTTAGTTTCTGTGAATCAATGTAATTTTATTAAAATTAATAAGTTACAAATTATATAGACACGTATACGATTAAAATTTAATTAATAACGAAACTTCATTTACATAATAACGTTAATAGCGTTAATAATAATGAACATTTAAAAGTCTTACTCAAAGAAATTTAATTATGCAATTAAATTAGTCAGAATGCATTTTGTGTTCATCTGATCATCAAACAAACAATAAACTAATATTTAATTGAGAATAAATTCTATTTCGTATCAAGGAAGAGAAACACTTTTACACAAAGTTTATGAATTTGCAAAAATAATTAATTATGATTCATATTTTGTATGACAATGCCGTTTTATTAATAAATAAAATACATTAAATAGATTCGTGTACGATTATAATGAAATTTAAATAATTAACTTTATACATTTCAATAATACTTTTAATATTCTATTCTGAAAATTAGTGTATGTGAATGGTTTAATTTAATCAACATTAATTTCAAAATGAATTATTTTAAATATCGAAATACTGAATACTTTGATGTTTACATATGAAATTATCTGATTTATTATTAACTGAACTTTTATTAGACATAAAAATTGCAATAGTGTAAAAGAAAACGAAAATATAATTACGAAATTAATTCAACCCGAATGCATTTCGGTTACTTCTAACTATAAAACTGTTATATCTTATACGAACATTACATAGAAGAAGTATACTCAAACACAAGGTTAGGAAACGAAATTTTTTCTCTCACTCTCACATAACGCAAATAACAAATAAATTGAACACTTTTTTACAATCGCTTTCTGAGTTGTTTCATTATTGTTGTAACAGGTGTTATCACTCGACAACAGGGGCATACAAAAATAGTGTTCAATTGAGAATTTAGCGTAACAAAATCTTTTTGTTTCATATATTAATACATATGTATATATATATATATATATATATATAATTATATATACCTATTAATATATGTATATATTAATATATATATATTAATATATGTATTAATATATATATATATATTAATACATACATAATAATATACATATATTAAGATATACATACACATATGTATATATATATATATTAATACATATATATATATATTAATACATATATATATATATTAACACATATGTATATATATATATCTTAATATATATATATATATATATATAAATCTTAATACATATATATATATTAATACAACGATATCGACATATATTAATTCATACATATCAATATTATAATACATATATATATATATATATATTAATATATACATATAGATACATTAATACACAAATATAAAGAGAGATATATTAATACTTACATATATATATACATATATATTAATTCATATATATATATATATTAATACATACATATATATAATAATACAAACATATATATATATATATATATATATTAATACATACACATATATATATACATATATATGTATATCTATATGAAGTTTTTTTATTTGATAAAGGGATCTAATGTAGGTATTTATTTTGTATGTGTATAACTCAATTTAAAAACATAACAAATATGACTTTAATAACATTCTATACTATTTAAATTAAATTGTAAACATAATGTTATTTAATAATTATATTTAATTACATTTAAAAGGAAATATATATATATATTCATTCATATACAGTATCTACAATAAGTGAGTACACTCAACGAATTTTTTACTTTTTACTTCATAGAACTTTAATTTTTCGTAGGATTTAAATGAAACTCGATGTGAACATAGCCATGTAGTTGTTTAATAGCTTTATCAACTATGAAGGAACAAATATATTTTCAATGCAAAAAAATTGAACAAAAAACTTTTTGAACAAGTAACAAAAAGTGAGTTCACATGAGCATTTTAAACAAATAATCTTATTTTTGATACCTTGTATGGCCTCCATTGTTATCAATAACAGCAGACAACCTCCTAGGCATTGATTTGGCTAGTTTATGACATGTGTCCGTCGGAATTGCGTTCCATTCACACTTGATCACCTCCTTCAGTTCGTTATTATTTCTCGGATTTTTCCCTTCAATTTTCCGTTTCAGATGCTCCCACAAATGCTCTATTGGGTTCAAATCAAGTGACATACTCGACCATGGTAAGGTATTCAACCGTTTACTGTCTAAGAACGCCTTCGTAGCCCGAAACGTGTGCTTAGGGTCGTTATCTTGCTGGAAAACTCCACGTCTGCCAACACTTGTTAGACTTGGTAACATTTTTTCCTCCAATATCTGGCAATAAAGTTTGGAATCCATTTTTCCTTCGATGAAAGCAAGTTTTCTGATCGAACTAAGAGGCACATCAAACAACTAATAGAGGCAAACAGACGTCGGAGTGCTGCTTGTATCACAGAAGAAATTTCGCACAGTTTAAACGTAACTGTGAGTGCTCAGACAGTGCGCAACATTCTCCATGAAGACGGGTTTAAAGGCTGCATGCCCCGGAGGAAGCCTCTGCTTAAAACTCCTCACAAAAAGAAACGCTATGAATTTGCTAATGGACATAAAAAACAAAGATATGCAGTTTTGGGACAAAATCCTTTGGTCTGATGAGACAAAAATAAATCTATTGATCAGATTGCGTTAAGCGTGTGTGGCGACGAAAAGGAGAAGCTTACAAGGATAAGTGTGTCGTGCCAATTGTAAAACATGGAGGTGGGAGCTTAATGATTTGGGGGTGTATGAGTGCCAAAGGAGTTTGACGACTTGCTTTCGTCGAATGAAAAATGGATTTCAAACTCTATTGCCAGATATTTGAGGAAAAAATGTTACCAAGTCTAACAAGTGTTAGGAGACGTGGAGTTTTCCAGCAAGATAACGACCCTAAGCAAACGTCTCGGGCTACGAAGGTGTTCTTAGACAGTAAACGGGTGAATACCTTACCATGGCCGAGTATGTCATCTGATTTGAACCCAATAGACCATTTGTGGGAGCATCTGAAACGGAAAATTGAAGGAAAAAATCCGATAAATAATAACGAACTGAAGGAGGTGATCAAGTGTGAATGGAACGCAATTCCGGCGGACACATGTCATAAACTAGTCGAATCAATGCCTAGGAGGTTGTCTGCTGTTATTGATAACAATGGAGGCCATACAAAGTATTACAAATAAGATTATTTGTTTAAAATGCTCATGTGTACTCACATTTTGTTACTTGTTCCAAATGTTTTTGTTCAATTTTTTGCATTGAAAAGATATTTGTTTTTTCATAGTTTATAAAGCTAGTAAACCACTACATGGCTATGTTCACATCGAGTTTCATTTAAATCCTACGAAAAATTAAAATTCTATGAAGTAAAAAGTAACAAAATTCGTTGGGTGTACTCATTATAGATACTGCATATATATTAATACATACATATATATACATATATATATGTATATCTATATGAAGTTTTTTTTATTTGATAAAGGGATCTAATGTAGGTAGTGATTTTGTATGTGTATAACCTAATTTAAAAACATAACAAATATAACATTAATAAAATTCAATACCATTTAAATTAAATTTTTAACATAATGCTTTTAATAATAATATTTAATTACATTCAGAAGAAAAACATAAGTAGTGAATGTTTTAATTTATTTAACATCTATTTCAAAATGAATCATTAAAAATGTTAATTAAATTGTTTGTCCACGTCTACTAATGTTTTCTATTAGATAATTAAAAAATAATATTGTGGCGTTTTCTTTCGCATCACAAAAACTAAAAGTCATGTGTTAATTCTTAGCAATGGCAATCCATTTCCAAAATTTAAGTAATTAAGTTTAAAGAGAACATTACAGTTAATAACATTCCTTGACAACAACTAAGTCACCCATGCAGGCCAGAAAATGTATTTCTGTTTTGTCTGGTCATTACTCATAAAATAAAAGTACGCTCATTGCTATCTATGTGGTTCATCTTTCATTTATTTTTTATAACAGTTTTCAATATTATTATACTATATGTGACCCATTGAGTCAGTTTATATATATATATATATTATATGCATAATTACGACAACTTTAACATCGGTGTTTGATCATGTTTCTCACTGAAAAGTAGATGAAACGTAGTTTACTAAAAAAACTTGAATAAAAAAAACTCATTTTGTGACGTCATCCATTTCGCGCTAATTTTGGTGCTCATGTTCGACCCCACATTACTAAGGATTGGTAGGCTGGCGTGAGAGTCAATAATATGTATGCGCTTGGTAAAATCCTTAACTATTTAACTCATTATTTATTTTGGAATATGTATTCTAGGCAACTGTTAAATAATGGCCCTATGGGAATGGATGTATCTGTTGGGATTCGTTAGTTTGACTTGCGCGAATTAACGCGGGGCAGTCGAGTGCAGAACAGGGCTTGTTTTCACAGTCGGAGCTGGCAGACGTGACAAGGTTACGTGTGACGAAACCTCAGATCAAGGATGAGTCTACACCTGCGAGAGACTCTGTGACTTCGCGGGCCTTGCGTGGGAAACAAAGGGATCTGTGACGTCACTCGTTCTCGTGAGAAGCGAGTGTTTAGTCAGTCTATTTCGGAAAGCGAACTGAGAGAGCATACGATTCACAATGTAAACATACGGAATATTTCCCTTCAGGGAAGACAAGCGCAAGAATCCTCCCCCCCTCTCTCTCTAGGAATAGTTAAGAAAACATTAATAACTAACTACGATAACGTGAGATTTGCTCTCTTAGTCTCTCTCGGCGGGGTGAATTTCCCCCAGATGAAATAACAACGCTTGAATAAATGAATTAAATTTAAAAGCAGAGTTTGTCTTCGGGGGCGACATGGCTTTTATGGCAGACAACAGACGACGGCAGAGGAGAAAGAATTCATCCACAGACGACCACTCACTGGGCAACACGACAATCCCTCTACAAACGAGGGAGAAAGGCAAGGTATGCAACACAATAACGTGTGTAACATTGGTAAATTGTTTATGTTTCAGTCAACTTTACCATTTTGGACGATTGAATCGATACCGTACTCTACCCTCGAAGGAAAAAATCTACTGAGATGTAGGGGACGTACCAGTGCTTTCACTAAACTAATGCACTTACCCTTGATCCTGACCTTATAATGATGTGTGTTTAGACAAGAGGCATTAAGTACAATCTTATCAGGTGTTGGTATGACTTCACTAAGGATTGAACATCTGTCTTTTGAACCATTAGTAGACACTCCACCCATTACGCAAAATTAGACTGTGAAAAATTGACATATTTCTACACTGTACATTAGCGATCTACTCCCGTTGATTAAATAAAAGTTTCACTTAGAAATTCCGTATAGATTCTCGAGTTCAAACATTTACAAGTTAGAAGAGATGCACCTGAAGAAGGTTGGAGGTTGCATCGGCCGAAACGTTGTAAAAATAACAGTCAAAATAATACAAATCTATATTTCATTTTCTAAGTATACATTTAAAAAAGGAATTGTCAGTTTCTAATAAGTTTCCCCACATAGTGACGTGTCGCACTATTCCAATATTTGTCAATAAAAATGTAATCTAAAGAGAGGGAGAAAATAGAGAGCAAGAAACAGAGAGAGAGATAGAAAGAGAGAGAGAGAGAGAGGGACAGGGGACAGATTGATGTCGATTGACAGACAGAGCGAATATGACAAACTCTACCACGAATCAATTTGAATACTAAAAGTTTTATTTTAAAATCTGACTTTTGTGAATTTCATCGACGTCACAGATTTCTTTAAACAGCTTTCAAGTTTGATTGGCCACAGTAAGACCGACACTTCTCAAAAAGACGATCCGTAATCAGATTTTAATATTAAATCGATTTCACTCTAATTTGGAAAAGGCGGAGAGAAAACTTTGATCGGCGTAAATAATATCCTTTGCTTGTGTATTACAAATCGAAAACGAAATTAAAGGAATTATATAATTAAATGCAACTTGTGACAAAAGAATCTGCAATCGAAGCTGAAATTTTATTTTTAACAAAAAAGAATCGAATTATCATGATTAAAAGGTAAACTCGAATTTTGTTTCGAATATTTAATTGCTTTTTCGCCATCGTTTTAGTCAAATGAAACCGGAATATAATAACGCCAAGTAATGTAAAGTATCTGCTGTATTATCGATCGGCTAATGAGTTTTCAGGAAATTCCGTGCTAACTGAACCGTGTTTAAACTAATTAAATCACAAGCGTAAATTGAAATTCATTCTCGAAAACCGCCTTCCAGTTATCATCTAATGATCACGTGATCGTAACTAGGTTAAAGCCATTTCCCGCCGGAAAAAAGACGCCATCTTGAAACCGATCACTTTGATATACATTTGCCATTTTTTTTTTCTCTTTCGATTCGCAAATCTCTTCATTAAAAAAAGATCACTTGTTCTTCATTAAATGTTACTTTTTTTTTAATTTTCACCCCATTTTATTGTAAATACTGCACATATGAAAATACAACGCGGAAAATAATTATAATCCCGATCAGTAAATAACTGTGTATTTCACATTAAGAGATTTATGGATTAAAGCGCACATTGAGATTACATTGAAAAGTGATTCATTCTTTGATAAACAAAGCAAGCTTTTTGTAAACAGTTAATTTTCTTATCTGCAGTATGCCAATGTGTTATGCATTGCTCGCAGTCGTTAAGTCATATCAAGTATGTGTACGTATAGACAAGAAATAGAACATAAGCAGGAAAAATCCACATGAAATGATAAATTATTTACCGTAAATTCATACTTTTTAGTTATAAAACTTTGTCAAGAATAACATTCATTGGACAGAGTTAAGTGAGATATAAAAAGTTGGAAGCGATATTTTTTTTTGTTTTTTTACATAGTTCACCCCAAACAAGACCGGCCGCCACTGTAGACGTAAGGGGCTACTGAGAAAAAAAAGAAAATGGGGAAGGTGGGGGGGTCAACCTAAATTGGGATCTGCGCAGCGAGATATCTGTTTACATTAGTTTTAAATTTCTGCATGTCAGTACTGTCGAGGAAACAGGGGGTAGGGAGAGAGTTCTAGGGGCCAGCAGCACGAGGAAAGAAGCTATTTGAGTAGAAGACTCTTCGGCATGTGGGGACCTCCACAGTGAATGGATTGGATCTAGTTGATAGTGGTAATCTAATCGAAAATGCAGAGTGAGCAGAGTAAAAGAGTGTGTTAGGATGAGAGAGGTGAGCATGGTAGTAGGTAGACTGTTAGTTGTGTAATTAACAATGCTTGGTCGAATACATTAGGTGGAATGTAGAGAAAATCGCGTATTGACCATTGAAAGGTTCCAGGATAAAAGTCATTTATATTAAAGGGCACATTAAAATTAGATTGAAAAGTTAGTTATTCTTTGATAAACACACACCGAAGGCCGTAAATAATTAATTTCCTTGTAAACAACCTGATGGGTACTTTGTTACATTAGGACCCGCGCTAACTTTGACCCTAACTCTAACCCTAACAGTAACCATAACCCAAATCCTAAGCCTAACTCTATTGGGTTCTGTTTCGGAAACGTCAGCCATAGATTTTACTGGCGTGACGTAGGCGAGAGCTATGTACAACGAATGCTACGAAATCGAGAAAGACGAAGCAAGTACGTCGTTCCTAATGTTACCGAACCCCCCTCCCCATGCGAAGAATAGTTTATAAAACTCCCCCAATAAAATCTATTGTTACCGATTACGAAACAGTGCACTCTATTGCAAACCCTAACCCTTACCCCCACGTTGACCCTGACCCTTACCCTAACTCTAACGACGGGATCAAAGTTAGCGCGAGGCCTAATTGAACAAATCACTACCTGATGCGTTAGTCGTTTCTCACAGTATTTAAAACATATATTAAGTATTTTTAGTATAGATTTGAAAAAAAAATAAGCAAAGAACAAACTATGTGGTTTTCGAAGTCCAACTGTGCATATTTTTAACAACGGGAAGGGGGGTGCTGAAAAAGGTCCAGCCGTGAGTGTAGTTTCAAAGGTAGAGATTGTCGGCAAGGGCTGTGATTTAGCAAACTGCGCAGCTATCCACTTCATTTTTGCGACCGCTCATTCTGGGTCTTGTAGTATCGGTAAAAAACTGTCAATTCCTCAGTCTTTTTACCCCGCCTAATAAACCGGTATTGTCCGAGACTTTGGGTCTGGATTTATGCTGGTCTATTGGGGGTTGCCGGTTCTGTGCAGTTCTAGTAGGTGCACCCTCCCAGGATTTTCCTCTCCTCTTTGGGGAAGAGTAAGTTTATTGCTTACTGTCTGAGGCGCCTCTACCGGGGAATGCCGACGGGGCTGTCCAGGCAATTTTTAAATTGCCAGAGTGCTCACCTCTCAAGCGCTGGCTTATCTAATCCCACTTTCCCGACCTTGTGCCACATCTTACCTTGTGGGAGGTAGATAAATAAATTGGAGACTTGTAGTAAAAAAATAGACGTAAAGTTCAAGCTGGGAGCGGAACAGCCTAACGTTGATGGCTGTCCGACCTGGAAGCAATAGATACGGATGTGATGGTGTTGCTATGTGAGGTAGTGTGTGAGGTAAACGAGAAGACTGTGGCATTCCTTGTGTAGACTTAATGTTCAATGTTGGGGGGGGGGAATTATACGCAAGAGTAAACGTCTACACTTAGCAAGTACGCGAAAAGTAGAAGAAACAACACAGTCAGAACGCCAACAAAACGATCGAGTTGATGACTATCTAAATGAGAATAAAACTGAACTCATTAGCCTTAAGACTACTTTTTGAAATGTAATACGTAAAGACTAAATAGAATTCCGTTCTTTTCCGACGAGATGGAAAAAATAGTTTTCAGACGAAACCACTTCGACGTGGTTACGGGTACAAGGTAAGTAAGAAGGGAAATAGCAGATCAGGCAACCCACCTCCGACCGATAGAAATGAATATGCAAGAAATAATTCTCAAAATATAGAAGAATACATAATTTATGTAATGCTTCTAGAAATTCGATATTTCATTTTAGTCATAAAACTTTGTCAAAAATAACAATTTTAAACAGAGTTCGATTAGATATAAAAAGTAGTGTCAGGCAAAACAAAAAGACGAGTGACTACATTAAACGAGTGTATTAAGCTGTAGCTAAGATTGGTTGGGTGTGCGATTAAAGAAGATTGGTGGAAGAAATTAGGTAGAACGTAGAGAAAAATGGTACGTATAAGTGGGTGGGTGAAAAACGGAAGTATGGAAGAATTTTATGGTGGGGTAGTATGTAAAATGCTGGATTGTAAGTGTATATTCTTGTATTTGCCTGATGCTACCATTTACAGCTGTTTGTATAGCACATCTAACTCTGTTTAATAAATGTCATTATTGATAAAAAAATTATAATTAAATCGAAATATCGAATCTAAAGAAGCATGATTCCGTATTACATTTTTTTATCTTCCTACATAGTTTATTATTGGCCTTTATTCTTTTGTCTGATCTATATATAGACATTCTGTCAGATATTTATGTTTTAAACACATCTTCACGCATATTAAATATAAATCACTATGTCCTGGTGATTGTTTGTAGCACACAAGGTAGAGTAGAAGAGCTATCATATGTTTTCCAGACTAAATTAATAATTTCATATAATAAATAAAGATATATATAATAAAAGAGAAATAAAAGTTTCAATATAAAGATGTTACACACACGATTTGTCTTCAATTAAATGTTTTATCACCCCGAGCAACGCCGGGTAGCCACGCTAGTATATAATAGTAGACATATAATAGAAGACATATAATAAAAGACTATAATAGAAGACTATAATAGAAGACATATAATAGAAGACTATAATAGATAACATATAATAGAAGACTATAATAAAAGACTATAATAGAAGACATATAATAAAAAACTATAATTATAGACTATAATTAAAGACTATAATAGAAGACTATAATAGAAGACGTATAATAGAAGACTATAATAGAAGACATATAATAGAAGACTATAATAAAAGACTATAATAGAAGACTATAATAAAAGACTATAATAGAAGACTATAATAGAAGACTATAATAGAAGACATATAATAGAAGACTATAATTAAAGACATATAATAGAAGACTATAATAGAAGACTATAATAGAAGACTATAATAGAAGACATATAATAGTAGACTATAATAGAAGACATATAATAGAAGACTATAATAAAAGACTATAATAGAAGATATATAATAAAAGACTATAATAAAAGACTATAATATAAGACATATAATAAAAGACTATAATAGATAACTATAATAGGAGATATATAATAAAAGACTATAATAGAAGACTATGATAAAAGACTATAATAGAAGACTATAATAGGAGACATATAATAAAAGACTATAATAGAAGACTATAATAAAAGACTATGATAAAAGACATATAATAGAAGACTATAATAAAAGACTATAATAGAAGACATATAATAGAAGACTATAATAGAAGACATATAATAGAAGACTATAATAAAAGACTATAATAGAAGACACATACTAGAAGACTATAATAGAAGACATACAATAAAAGATTATAATAGAAGACTATAATAGAAGACTATAATAGAAGACATATAATAGAAGACTATAATAAAACACATATAATAGAAAACTATAAAAAAAGACTATAATAGAAGACATATACTAGAAGACTATAATAGAAGACTATAATAGAAGACTATAATAAAAGACTATAATAGAAGACTATAATAGAAGACATATAATAGAAGACTATAATAGAAGACATATAATAGAAGACTATAATAAAAGTCTATAATAGAAGGCATATAATAGAAGACTATAATAGAAGACATATAATAGAAGACTATAATAAAATACTATGATAGAAGATATATAATAACAGACTATAATAGAAGACTATAATAAAAGACATATAATAGAAGATTATAATAGAAGACTATAATAGAAGACATATAATAGAAGACTATAATAAAAGACATATAATAGAAGACTATAATAAAAGACTATAATAGAAGACATATAATAGAAGACTATAATAGAAGACTATAATAGAAGACTATAATAGAAGACTATAATAGAAGACATATAATAGAAGACTATAATAGAAGACATATACTAGAAGACTATAATAGAAGACTATAATAGAAGACATATAATAGAAGACTATAATAGAAGATTCTAATAGAAGACTATAATAGAAGACATATAATAGAAGACTATAATAAAAGACATATAATAGAAAACTATAATAAAAGACTATAATAGAAGACATATAATAGAAGACTATAATAGAAGACTATAATAGAAGAATATAATAGAAGACATATAATAGAAGACTATAATAGAAGACATATACTAGAAGACTATAATAAAAGACTATAATAAAAGACTATAATAGAAGACTATAATAGAAGACATATAATAAAAGACATATACTAGAAGACTATAATAGAAGACTATAATAGAATACATATACTAGAAGACTATAATAGAAGACTATAATAGAAGACATATACTAGAAGACTATAATAGAAGACATATAATAAAAGACTATAATAAAAGACTATAATAGAAGACTATAATAGAAGACATATAATAGAAGACTATAATAAAAGACTATAATAGAAGACTATAATAGAATACATATACTAGAAGACTATAATAGAAGACTATAATAGAAGACATATACTAGAAGACTATAATAGAAGACATATAATAGAAGACTATAATAAAAGACTATAATAGAAGACTATAATAGAAGACTATAATAGAAGACACATAATAGAAGACTATAATAGAAGACTATAATAGAAGATTATAATAGAAGACTATAATAGAAGACATATATCCATCCTGTTGCTAAAGTTGATGGAAAAATTGTTCAACGAGTTTACCACTCAAGACAAAACCTGCCTCGTGGTGCAATCGTTTTCCTATTTTTAGGTAAGATAAACCCTAAGATGGAATACACATAGCGAGATACATACCTGTACGTGGTACGGCATTCACCCAGGACGTGTTTAACCTGTTCCCTTTGAAGGGGAATGTTTCATGGGTGTATCAAATTCACAATCGGTCTCCAGTCGCATCTATATCTACATTAGGTTTTACACTTCTTGCGGAGATGTGTCAACGTCCTCTTACATACATCTGGTACTGACCATGCTCAACGTTGCTTAACTTCGGTGATCGAATGGGAACAGATGTATCAACGTATCAAAAATCGGTGATCGAATGAGAACAGATGTATCAACGTATCAAAAATCGGTGATCGAATGAGAACAGATGTATCAACGTATCAAAAATCGGTGATCGAATGAGAACAGATGTATCAACGTATCAAAAATCGGTGATCGAATGAGAACAGATGTATCAACGTATCAAAAATCGGTGATCGAATGAGAACAGATGTATCAACGTATCAAAAATCGGTGATCGAATGAGAACAGATGTATCAACGTATCAAAAATCGGTGATCGAATGAGAACAGATGTATCAACGTATCAAAAATCGGTGATCGAATGAGAACAGATGTATCAACGTATCAAAAATCGGTGATCGAATGAGAACAGATGTATCAACGTATCAAAAATCGACCCTGTATTGTAAACGCTGCTAGTCTTTCTCTAGTGTCTCATCATGTCCATAGAAAGATGCTTGACTGAGCTTCAATCTCCGGCTCAACTTTGTTAAACCTTCGCAGCAAGAACTCAACTCTCTACCACTATTGTAAAGAGGTGTCATGTCCTCTGTCGTGTGCCTAACATCAAACGAAATTTCCATAAACAGACTTTATTTCCAAGAAATTCACATCTGTGAAACACGTTGCCACAAGATTCATTCTTTGCTGGCTATAACATAGTTCTCTTTAAATCTAATGTCAATAAACACTTTTTATAAACCACCTTTATAAGTCATTATCCCTTATCTCTAAAGCCACTATTCGCCCATGCAGAGAGTAATGTTGCCATATCTGGCTTAGTGTACCAACCACTTGTTTCCACCTTTTGAAAAGACTAGAAACAATTATTAACTAATAGGTCCCACACTGTCTATCAACCTCTAGCTCCTGTTGCATCGTCGCAGTGTTGTATCTCAGTACTTCATTTACAAGTACTTCATTTACAAGTACTTCCTCAAAATGTGCTCTGATAAACTTATTGCACTTGTATCTCTTCAATGTAAATACCCCTGACTAGCAGCAAAATCCTACCCTTTCACTGTTAAGGCTCTTAGATTCCAGAATATGTTCTATTTTAATAATTTCTGTCCTCGAACCGCTTGCCTTTGGAATTCACTTCCAACTCCCTGTTGCTCAGGCCTTACCGACATGCATACGTTTAAATATAATGTGAACAAACATCTTGCTGCTAAAATCTCATCCAGGTTTCTCTCTTTAAATCTGACCCCTATCACAGTAACCACTTATGCCTCAGTGACATTATGACTGTTTTGGTGGCGAAGAAAAGTTTACAAAACGAGTTCCTTCACATAATTAAATGTATGACCTTCATGAAAGATAATTACACATTTTTGAAAAATTAGTAAATATTCTGGTTAATGCGGCTTCATACACGCTTATAAGCAATGTTATTTTCAACATTATATTCATAACTTCTCGCATAACTTCGATGAGTATTTCAGAAAACTAGTATTTTGCTAGACGTTGTTATATTGCTTGCTTGCTTTTCACTGTGTACAATTTCCATAAGCATAAAGAGTAAACATAAGTTTTGTGGCGATATAGGCGACAAATTATTGTCTCTATCAGATTATCTTGACGTAAACAGCTGAAGCATGGTTGTGTTGATGACACGTAACAGTATATGAATTTGACCTGTCTCTCTCGCTCTTCTCTTTCTTTGTGTTGCAGTTGTATTAATAGAAACAATCAAAGAGAAAACAACTTCATTATTTGCTCTGGGCTGTAAATTATTTTCTTGTCGAATTGTTTAGTTTTTTGCAGCAGATTCATCTAGATGATTGCATTATCTCGGCCATCATTTTAAGGGGTGGAAGAAAATCCGAAAAAATACGTCCGTTCACTTCGACGTCCGACACTGAAGAAACAGGATTTATCTGGCTTTTCCCCATGACGCAACTTTCTGTACACGTCAGCTTAATCCCGAACTTAATCATTAATGGAAATTTATATTTTCTCACTTGATCTAACTGCACGTTAAAATTTCTGTTTTTAACGCACCCATAAATAAATATTACTACACGTAAGCAAAAACAAATGATAAGAGAAGTAGTGAGTAGAATTGAACGATGTAAATATTTTTTTAAAAGAGAAAGGAAAAAGAAAAGGAATTGAGAACAGAAAGAGAGAGGTGTATATTCTAACATCATAAGAGATGTTCATACAAAATTGGGAATTTTAAAATGTTTTCATAAATATTTTGAATTTCAAAATATTTAGAGGAGAAAGAGACAGAGAGGGTGAAAATAGAAATTCGATGAAGAGAAAGAAAGTGAGAGGAAGAGGAAATACAGGTCAACTAGGAGGAAAAAGGTGGAAGAGAGAGAGAGAAAGAGTACCTATGATGACATCATAAGAGAGTTCCATAAATATTTGGAAATTCGAAAATGTTTTTATGAATATATAGAAATTGCAATTTTTTTTATTTTTCATAAATATTTGAAAATTCTAAAAGATTTTCAGTAATTTGGATTATTCGGATTATTAAATCTACTATCCTCATTTTTTTATTTTCACAACTTTTTGCTTGATGAAACCTCCGACCTATTTCAGGTGCGTATTTTCGAACTTGAATTTATCCCGAATTCGAAAAGATGCACCCGAAGCAGTATGGAGGTCACATCGGGCGAAACGTTTTGAGAATAACAACCAAGATAAGAATAGTAGTCCGTACAATTCACATAATATATATTATCAATCCCCATCTAAAAATTGCGATACATAGTTTTAATAAATATTTAATAATAAACAATGACCCAACGGTAACAAATGGTCTAGTAATGTCTGAATAGCAACCATGTATTATGCGCTAGGATTATTACGCACTTGTTTAATAAATAGTTCACTTATTTACAGCTGGTTAAATTATATGATCAATTCAATTTTTTTTAGATATATAGAATTTATTCAATAAATAAAACAAAGAGGAGTTAATTAATAATCTTTTTTTTCACAACCATTCTGCAAATATCAAGAAACATTCAGCAAATGTACTTCTGGCTTGGCAGGCCGAGAGCAGGCTCAATGCGTTTCCATGAATAGTGGCGATGGAGAGATGCTCGTAAAGCCAAGTCGATTCACGATGATACCTGGTGTGGTGCGTCATCAACAGATGAGGTGCGTGGCGGGGCCTATCATTCCACTCGTTTTCTACAACGATCGGCTGGAACACAAATCTGTCGAGAAGACCGGCATATTTTGATTGATTGCGGTCCTCTACTAACACTGCTTCATGTCCAAGGTTTGTTGCCGATTCTGTTATTCACAAGAGCGCAAAAGTGTCAACAGGATTATTCGATAATTAATTATTGAACTTAAGTATTTGGTTTAGCCTCGTTTATTTATGTTAACAACGTATAAACTAAGATAGGTACATTTTCAATTTTTTATTAATATGAAATATGTTCATGTGAAGAAAGTCGGTTATTTTTTAGTAGTGGCTTTAAAAATGTGATTTCTAACCATTTTTAACAAGTAATTTTTAAGATAGTCTAATAAGAACTGGAAAAACAATAACAATCTGTTTTGTGAAATAATTTTAACAGTTTGAAGTATTTATTGATTGTTTGTATTAAAACTAAAAAGTAAAAATAAAAGAAATATTGAACATGAAAACATTTCCTCAATCGAATGAAATCGAAAGAGAAAATATGTAAGGAAATGAAACATAGAACAGCAAGAAATAATAGTATTTGGTTAAAAAAGAGAAAGAATGTGGAAAAGAAAAGAAATATATGAAACTGAAAAGAAGAAATGAGATATATTCGAAGGAATCAAAAAGAAATTATTTGCTTCAGTTGTAAAAACTTGCGTTTCTAGTTCGGCTCTCAAGTTAAAGACCTAAAGGCATGTTTTTTTTCTATGTGTAATCCGGACAAAAATGTCCAGTGAATAACGCTTATTTCCCTATAGAACGTCAAAGCTCTTCTCTGCGTGGGTGACATGATGACCAGTGATACATTCAGAATCCTAATGGTGTGCTTTAAAGAAGACGCGCGCAGCCGTACATTCGGGTTTTGATTAAGGCACTGATCCGATGAATAACGTATGGACTTTACAACATGCTTTCGTCTGTGTGGGTCCGGGAAAAACCGGTTTGAAAGTGATAAGATTATGGTGCGAAGCGTGGTGGCGAACGGCCATGGGTGACTGTCAAATACGGTTAGATCAATTATGAAAAATATCAGCGAATTAGAAAATCATTTAGGTTTACTTTCAAACAACTTCAGTGATTCTCCGAAGGATTCCAATGATGCAAGAATTATCAGCGAATTTGCCCACGGTACTTCAAGTCGGCGTAAATGAAAGACGAATTCCGACTTTATTTACCTTTTTTCGTTTCTTATTTACTCTATATTGCAAAAGTCGTCGAGATTGGCCTTTTGGCTAAGATCAAAGTGTAGTATCTGTTCGGATGGATACTGCACTCCATAGACTGATATTGTCTTGGCCTTCGGGGCTTGATTTACGCCGGTCTATGGGTCTGTTCTGTGCAGTTCTAGGAGGTCCACCCTCCCAGGCTTTGTCTCCCCTCTTTGGGGAGGAGTAAGTTTATTGATTACTGTCTGAGGCGCCCCTACCGGGGAATGCCGACGGGGCTGCCCAGGCAATTTTTAAATGGCCAGAGTGCTCACCTCTAGGACGCTGGCTTTTCAAACCCCACTTTCCCGACCCGGCGTGGGGTCACACTTTACTTGTGGGAGTAGGATAAAAACTGGCCTTGTGCCTAACTCCTGGAGAGGAGTAAATCAATGCTCAATAGTTTCTTACCAGTATGGTTGATTACTAATTAGTGGTGTGTTCACTGATATAGTTTAAGCATGAACCACGACGATATCGTAAACGTTGTCACGACTATCGTTTGCATGTAGTGAACCGCAAAACATTTAGACCATGAAATCGAAAGAAAGTCCGGAATAAAAACCAAACACAACTAGTTGAGGAGGATGCCGAATAGAATGAAATAAATTTTGATTAAATTTTGAATCTATTGAATAATTGCTTTAATTTAGGATTTCATATAAGAAATAAAACTAAAAGTTTTCTAATTATTCTTTTCTAAATGTACTCAACTTTTTTTCGAAATTCATATTAGTTGTTCGCCAAATTGTAAATTATATATTTAGTGGTCTATGAAGTTCAAAAACATTGCTCCAAAACGACTTCATGGCGAGAAAGCAGGACGTTTTGAGCGGGACGTATACGCTTACCTGTTGAGCTGCTGACAACGATTGATAGCGGCTTGATGTGCAAATTGCAAAAAGCTGTGTTTTCTCTTGGCCAAGTTGAGTGACGACGTTTTTCATATGTCTACTTCTTACAAAGTTCTTTCGGTGTCTCTGAATTTTATATCAGTGTGGGTATATTTAAGCAGCAAGTCTTTATTAAAGACCACGGAGCTCGGCTGGAGAATACACACAATTGGAGTATTTCCTTCATCAGCTCCACCCAGCCATACGAAAACTTGCGGGGAAGCAAGAAATATGAACAAAATAGATAATCACAAGGCATTGTTATATGTTTTATAACAAGACTGGCATTAATAATAATGTATGCATACATATATACATATACACACATAGAAGGAATTGCAGCAAAATCTGACACTTGACAAAAAGTGAATTAAAAAAGAAGGGGTGCTAAGGAGTGTAGTGAAGCCCTGACTGGACGAAGTAACCACCGGACGCCCCTACGTCTTTCAGCAAGTATCCACTTCTGCACACAAGACCAACACGATCCAAGCGTGGCTGCTCAACAATGTTTCGTCACCACTAGATTTGTGACCGCCCTCCTCACCTGACTGGAACCCCCATGTATATTTCTTCTGTGCGTGATCGAGGTAAAGACCAACAAGCACGCCCACAACACGGTCGTCTCTCTAAATGCTGCTATCGTTAGCCCAAAGCGTGTGCTTTTTTTGCGCCCGCCTGAGGATGGTCGTCTCCGCTGGCGGCGGTTACATTGAAAAATAATGTAGTATGTAATCCTAACTGTAGCTTAATAAACTGTGGGGTCTCTGCATTTGCAACTTTTGTTTATATTGCCTATTTCGTTTTTTGTTTGTCAAGTGTCGTATTTTGCTGCAACACAGTATATATATATATATATATATATATATATATATATATATATATATATATAATATTTGTTTTGTTTATTATCTATGTTTTGTCCTTGAATCGGGGCTCGTCAGCATAGGGCTCCGAGTATGTTACAACTTAAATTCAAATACCGACATCTTGACCCTCACGGCTAACGCTGAATAGCGAATAAACAGTGATAATTTTAATACTCTATCGGGCGGCTTGACGTTAAGAGAGCGTTCAACATGATGAAAAGAACGATGCGTATATAGCTAGCGACGTCATGCTGTGTTAATACTACATCTAGGGTTTTTTCAAGGGCTACAAATGATGAATATGTGTTTTGTTTATTATCTATGTACGTATACGTTTCGTCCTTTAATCGGGACTCGTCAGCATAGAGATATGACTCTTCACTACTAGTCGCGTGATTCGAAACCTCGGGCTCCGAGTATGTTATAACTCAAATCCCGACATCTATATATATGTTTTATATATATATATATATATATATATATATATATATATATATATAGAGAGAGAGAGAGAGAGAGAGATGTGTATATATATATATATATATATATATATATATATATATATATATATATATATATATATATATGTATATATATGAGAGAGAAATAGAAAAAGAAAGAAAGCTGTTGATAAAAAAGGGAAAATTATTATTCATTTATATGCTAGTTACATATTCGAAAATACGGAATTTTACCGAAATTCTTATCTAAAAACTTATTTAACAGTTGAAACTAATTACTTAGAAGAGAATTACAACAATGTAATTTAAGAAAATTGGAGTAACTTTAACTTTTATGTGATAACTTTTTACATGTTGCGGCCATTTTCTTTTTGATATTTCAAATCGATTGGCATTTCGGTCCAAATCAAATATCGATATTTCAGATGGATTGGCATTTCGGTCTGACTGTGAAAATTGGGCTAAGATAACTTTATATGTTAGAAGTGAGTTTGAAATTGTTGCTTTATCAACCTTTACACTACACCACGGATAAAGGTAAAATATCAGTTTACATTCAATGAATCATTAAATAAGCCACAAAAAAGAGTTGATATGCCATAAAAACAAACAAATCAAAGGAAACTTTTAATCTGTCCTAAAAGAGATTAAAGGTATCCAGACAAGTTTAGAATATTACACGTCTACGAAAGATCTTGAACAGGATGCGATTCTTGAATATGTTCCTAAAACATTGTTGATCTTTCTCAGAAAGATATTTGCCGGTAAAGACAATGATTTGAAACTTGCATCAGTTGGTCAAGCTATGATGCAGGCTGCTAGACCCAGAGTTCTCCTTGCACCTTTGCAGTTTGGTTTAGCAGTGAAAATGCATAGCCATTTTCGATCGAGTTTCTTAATTGACACTCTGAATAAGCATGGCTTCTCTTCATCTTACTCGGAAGTCCAGAAATTCGAAAGAAGTGCTGCTCTTGTTCATGTCGCTGAAACTCTCTCCCCTGTTGAAATTGAATTTGTGCAGTTCGTAGCTCATAATGTTGACCATGATGTAAGGAGTATTGATGGATGCAACACATTCACCGGTATAGGGATCATAGCATATTTTACGTCCGGAAGAGTTCCAAGGATTCAAGTCTTTTCAGATGATATAATAAAGGTTGGAAGAATCAACGTTAAGTACCTAGATTCACAGCACACCAACAAACCACCAGTGACATTTAAAGAGCTCCAGCCCAAGAAAGTTGTCGATTCCACTGCTAATGGTTACATCCATTGGAAGGTTTCACTGATGTTACATCCGTCAAAACCCGCATGGTCAGGCCTTATGCAGTTAGTGCACAATTCTGGGAAAACATTCACAGTGTTTTTTTTTACAAATGATCGACATGAACCCTGGTAACGCAACCTGCGTGTACTCAACGTTATGGTACATAAGTGATTTAGCCACGAAAACCAACATTGCACCAATTCTAACATTCGATCAACCACGTTAGTAGAAAGCAATGATGATAGTCCACTCATAGCCTAGTTCTAGTACCTTGAAATCATTTGTATTGCGACTTGGTGGGCTCCATAATCATATGAACTTTCTGGAGTCAATTGGTCATTTCATGACAGGTTCTGCATTGCAAGAACTGTTTGAACTTGTGTATGCTGAAAACACAATCAAGCACATGCTAAGTGACAAAGCAATTGCAAGAGCCATTCGTGCTCACTTCTTATTTGATGCTGCTCTGAATGCTATTTTGTTAGCGAAAGCCTATAATTTGCCAGTTTCACATGTCACTGATGCAGAAGAGTCATTTCCTCAAAATGAAGACCTGAAGGATGCTCAGGGGCTATTGAAGGTCTCCTTGATGGGATTGAGACATTGAATAATGTTCTGTAATCAGAGTCTATGATTAGGATTGCCCAGAGAATACACCATGTGAAAGATGCGATAGTTGACCAGCGAACAGCAAAATTGTTGATTCAATACCTTTATATGGTGAAGATCCTGCAAGTGTTTATCAAGGAAGAGCGCACCGGGAACTGGGAATTGCACCTTTACGCTGTGAGGAAAGTGCTATCAATATTCGCTGCAGCAGGATACATCCTATATGCAAAGTCAGCCTACTTGTACTTGCAGCAAATGGAGGGGCTGCCGAAAAGCCATCCTGAAGTGTACCATACATTTTCTGAAAGATTCCATGTGATTAGACGGACAATGCTACTGGGCTGGCTTGTCGACAGATCTGGTTATTGAGCAGGTGCTAATGAGAAGCATGAAGACGTCTTGAAGTATTACTCATGGCAGAGAAATGGACGAAATTCAACGATTGGTTTGGACGCTATCACTGCCAGCGTGTGCTGAAATCAACTTTACAATGCAAGAACTAGCAGGCATTTGTTATGGCACTAGTGACCAGCACCAGGAGGCTACTTCAGCAAAGATGTGAGGGATACATGGAAGCTCCTTGCGTTTCTCCAGACATATGACCCTTTCACGGAATATCCTTCCATTCACAGCATTTCAAGTGGAGTAACTGGAGACAAAAAGGTGAATGTGAACAGAGCAAACTCCATAGGAGAGGCAATCATAGCTTCAATGGTAGGAGAAAATGTTCACGAGTACACTTTTAAAAGAAAGGATCAGGCAATTACACTTGGGTCAAAAGTTTCGCTTAGCAAAGATGAAGCAGTTGAGACTGATCCACAACTCCTATTTCAGAGACTGTGTATGCTATCTACCAATTAACCCTCAACTCAGCCGCAGCAAGAACATTTCCAGTATGAGCTTTGTGGTTACCAACCTGCACTTTTTGATTCTTTCGGACAACCGCGAGAGGCAAAAAACGGCTTTGGCAGACGTAATATGGGAACTGACTTCCCCTGTACAATCAGGTCAACAGTCTTCAGATAAACAGTATCTCTTAGATGATGGAGCACTACTTCAACGCCTCCCATGGGAAAAAAGATCACACATTTAATGAGATGCCCAATACCGCAGACATGTCACAACTAGATATGGAAACACATGCATTGTCTTTGATGGGTATGAAAGTGGTCCATCTATTAAATACGCGACTCACTGACGCCGAGCCGAGGGTTATGTCGGTGTTAATGTGTCACTGACCCTTTTAATGGTGTTCAAATGAAAAAAAGGATGTTTTCCTAGCTAATCAAGAAAGCAAACAAAAATGTTCATTAAATTACTGGGAAAGAGTTTGGGGGAAGCAGGTTGTAAAGTAGTCTATGATTCTGGAGAGGCTGACGTATTGATTGTGAAGACTGCTCTAGAACTGGCACAGAGAGGAGAAACCATTTTGATAGCAGATGACGCTGACCTATTGGTCCTTCTATGTTATCATGCAAATAGAGATGATGGTTACAACATCTTCACGCCACAACCAAAGGATAGTGCAACAAGTATGAAAGTCTGGGACATCAAAGAGATTAGGACATCTTTGGGAGATGTGGTCTGTTCCAACATTCTTTTCATCTATGCACTACTGGGTTGTGATTCTACATCCAGTATTTATGGAATTTGAAAGGCAGCATTCGTTTCGAAATGTGATGAACAATAGAAACTTCCTCGAACTGGCAGAAGTGCTTGGCAAGGATAACAGTACAGAAGAGGTTATTGAAGCTGGAGAGACGGTTTTAGTGTTCCTGTACAATGGTAATGATGGGGGAAACATCAATCATCTTCGACTGAGGCGCTTTAAAGAAAAAGGTTGAAAATAGCTCAAAGTATGTTGAGGCCAAATCATTGCCACCAACAAGAGCAGCTACGAAATTCAACAGCCTTCGAGTTTACTTCTAAATTCAGGAATGGAAATGTAGAAACCAGCTAAAACCTGACGAATGGGGAGGGGAACTTTCGGATGGTAAATTACAACTAATCAAGACTTACTTGCCAGCTGGTTCTGTAAATTTGTTGGCGATAATTAGGTGTAACTGTACTACAGAGTGTACTACAGAAAGATGCAGTTGCAGGAAACATGGCACTGACTGTTTAAACTTGTGTGGTAATTGTAAAGGCGTCCACTTCTGCAACTCAGCACAGTCAGATCTTGATGATGAGGATGAAGTTACTTTTAGCTAGCTCTTGACAAGAAATGTGTTTTGGTCCGTTCATGAACTTGTTCTATGGTGATTATGCAAGAGCGTTGCCCCACCATTCGACTAACTGACCATTCCTTTATTGTAAATTGTACTCATTTTGTACCTAGTTTTGATGAAATGTCAGGAATTAATGTGACAATTGCTGCCTTGAAAAAGGCTACTTAGTCTGTTTTTTGTACCTTTTATATTCATATTTGTAGAAGAATTAAAAGAACATGACAACAATGACAGGGGTAAGTCATTCTCTGGTCTTAGTTACCTATCATTACAATTTAAAACACCAGGAAATATTAAGCTGGCTTGGGGTGGGCCCTGTGTGGGTTTTAATGCAATAAATTTTTTTTTTTATTTCTAATTTAATAAATTTTTTTGTCAGGGAAAACGTTTATTTTTGTAAGTAATTGTAAGGAATAATGAACATACTTATCAGGAAATGTAAGGAATTTTATTTTTCGATATGTTAATATTGTTAAGTTGGATTTTAAAGATGGCGTCCGTTGACCCCTTTCCGCAAGGCTAATTTTGCTAAACTTTATTTATCTGAAAGAGAGGTTATTCATGCCCAATATATCCATGTTAAAAACTTTTGTTAGCAATTTGTTTGAGGTTCAGCTACATGTTCACTGGACTATAAGTGACTTGAATAAGACTTAACCTGTAATGTTTTGAAACACATGGAATTCGCTTAATGTTGTATGTATAAAATAGCCTTATGCAATATTGCTTACCTTTCGTTTGAAGTCGGTAACAATTTGTATTTATATTTGTACCTTATCAATCATCAAATTTGGTTTACGTTTAAATTCTTTTAAATAAATTCGTGTCAATTCATTAATTTAAAGAAATAACATAGAGTCAATGAAGTTAAATTATCTACATCAATGTTAGAGCATTTTTAGCAGTAGGATCCACCAATAATTTCGAACAAACGCAGTGATTCGTTAAAACTATATCAAATTAATTGGCCCTAGCCAATCAAAACGCGTATGACAGAACAAACCGAAGCAAGAACTAGAATATGTATCTTATTAAATAAAATCCGTTTTTTCGTAGGTATTGATTTATGCTAGATAAAATCTCCTCCTACCTCTTAATAGAGGTAGGAGGAGATTGACTCTAGTTTATATATCAGATAATACACGTATTTGAAAGGGGCGTTTGTGTACGAGTCTTTTGTATATAATAAAAGCAATCTTAATAGATTTACGTGGTCCTTCCCGTAAGTACCTATTTCTATCGGAGAAACCATGCCAACAAAACAGAATTTTGCAGTAATCTAGAATCGATCTTTTTTGATTCATACAAATTGTTTTTATATAATCGAATATTTCAATATATGTATTTTGTACGTAGACAAATCTTTAATAGTAAAAACGGTCGTTCAGATTTTTAACTCAATCGCAAATATTCAAATGCTCAAAATGTTGTTCCTTACGATTTTATAACTCCATGATTGTGTGTCCTTAGGGGTGTTTTAGTTGCTTGCGGTTGACTATTTCTGCCGAGTTATGAAGGCGGGAAATCGCCGAAGCAGCAAAGATATCCGACCCACCAATTTAATGATCAGAACGGAGAATCGAGCGATTACTCGTCACCTACTTGAAGGTGAGACCCGACCAGATGTCCGATATCTGTTGCTATTGTTAAGCTGAACCCCCCTTCGGGTTGCTTCCCCACCCTTGTTATGGCACGTGGGCCTATAGCCGATGCTCGAGTTGGCCAGGATCCGCTAGCAATAAACAATGGTGAAAATCAAATGGGTTAGGGTAAGGGTTAGAGTTAGGGTTAGTAACAATGGTGAAAATCGAGCGGAAACAGAAAAGACAGCCGCGGGATTTGCAGGAAGGAAAGAACGGAAGAATATGGATGCAAGAAAAACGTTTTGCGATTTGACAAAAGCAATGTGCGAGATATTGTCGAGGGGCGCACAACTCCGAGGTGGAGGTATGCAGTTTAGCCAATAGGACGGAAAAGAAATACGGCGAGGGGTTCGTGAATGAAATACAAATGGAGTAAAAGTAATGTTTTGTTTTCTTTCTTATTTGAGCGATAGAATTATTCTTCCGGAGAGTGTCACATTCTTGGGTTTCAGAATAAAAACCGAATCGGTGAAAAAGATACAAAGAATAAACGAAACACAATTATGGTAAAAACTACGGAAGGAAATAAGAAAAATGAACCATTAGTATTCAGCGTATATTCTGGTTGGTGATTATATATATATATATATATATATATATATATATATATATATATATATATATAAGGAAATTGACAACATCTTTGAGGCACGCATGAGAATGTAGTTTAGTGAAATATTTTGAAAATCAACAATCGTGCAATTTAAATGAAAAATTAACCTATGTTTTGATAACGAAATTACTTTTTATTTCTGCACTATTACCACTATTATTATTATTAGTAGTAGTAGTAGTAGTAGTAGTAGTAGTAGTAGTTTTTATTATTATTGTTATCATTATTATTATTATTATTTTATTATTATTATTACTTTTTTCTACTATGATTATAATTTATTATTTTTTGTAATAGCAGCAGTGGCAGTATAGCTATTATTATTATTATTATTATTATTATTATTATTATTATTATTATTATTATTATTATTATTATTATTATTACTTTTTTCTACTATGATTATAATTTAGTATTTTTTGTAATAGCAGCATTGGCAGTATAGCTATAATTATTATTATTATTATTATTATTATTATTATTATTATTATTATTATTATTATTATTATTATTATTATTATTATTATTATCAATATTATTATTATTATCAATATTATTACTATTATCAATATTATTACTATTATCATTGTTATTATTATTAAGTTTTTACTACTATTGTTATTATTATTGATGGGAGCACTGCCCATATTACCATTAGTACTGTTGTCATTATTATTATTATTGTTGTACTCACTAGGAGTTCTCACACAGATCATCGTCAGTGATTGCTCACCGACGATAACCAGTGGTATTTCCTGGAGTCTGAGTGAATACAAGTTTCCCCAGACTTCCAGTATTCTTCACCTCTTTTCAATAACGATGCGGTATCGCAACAACCACCTACCATTGATTTCTCGCTGGTAAGGACAATTGGTCTTCTCTGGGATTTGGGTGGCAATAAGCCTCCCTGAGGTCTCAGCATTCTTTGCACTATTCCAGTAGAGGTATGGTTTGTGCTGTCCCTCCTCGGTCTTCTCATCCTCCTCGACCCTCTACAAATATGTTGTTTGGTGTCAGCCTAGGACGGCACCAGTTAAATAAAAAAAAAATAATAATATTTCTTTAAATTAATTTAATAAAAAAAACAAAAAAGTTTAATTTTTTTTAATTTTTAATTTTTTTCCTTTCAATTCCTTTGTTTTTTCCTTTTTCTTTCCTTATTTAAAAATAAAAAAAAATAATTCCTAATTCTTTTAAATTTTTTTTTGGGGGGGGGGCAGAGGAAGGAGCTTATAGTAGTTCTTGTAATTTCTGTATCTTTGTTTCTTGTAATTATTATGTAAAAATATTATTATTATTATTATTATTATTATTATTATTATTATTATTATTATTATTATTATTATTATTATTATTATTATTTACTCACTAGGAGTTATCACACTGGTCATCGTTAGTGATCGCCTACTGCCGACAACCTGTGGTATTCCCTGGAGTCTGAGTGACAACAAGTCTCCTCAGACTTCCAGTATGCTCCACCTCTTTTCGTTCATCACCGCTGATGACCTTGCGGTAATCGCAACAGCCACCTACCACCGATTTCCCGCTGATAATGGCCATTGGTCTCCTCTGGGGCCCGAGTGGCAACAAGCCTTCCCAAGGTCCCAGAGCTGTCCGCGCTCTTCCAGTGGAGGTCTGGTTTGCGCTTACCACGTTTTGTGTACATCTAATTCATTTATATATTAACTAATGACAATAGATAAAATCAAAAACTCAAAAAACAGTAAAAAAACTAAGAATAAAAAAAACAAAATCAGAGGCCAATGTGTAAACAACCCCCTTTACTTTACGACCACCACCACCACCATCATTGCCGACCTAAACTGACTATCAGGCTGTAAATTA
Organism: Sepiola atlantica; assembly: GCA_963556195.1. Classification (NCBI taxonomy): domain Eukaryota; kingdom Metazoa; phylum Mollusca; class Cephalopoda; order Sepiida; family Sepiolidae; genus Sepiola; species Sepiola atlantica. The sequence goes on along the minus strand of OY744516.1, from coordinate 4,008,918 downwards.
TGTCTCGTTCTCAACAAAAACTTTCAACAGATATTGACGAGTCTCCTGCCAGCAATCAACATTCAGACATTAGCTGCATGTGTCTTTTTTAACTCCTTCCCTTCCCCATTTCTTTATCCTCTCCCCTCTCTATATAACCCACCTCCTTCTCCCCTCTCTTTTCTCTATCCTAAATTATTTTATTTCTTATTGTATCTCAGATCATATTATTTTATTTCATATCTATCTATCTATCTATCTATCTATCTATCTATCTATCTACTTATCTATCTATCTACTTATCTATCTATATATATATATAACGATCTATCTATCTATTTATGTAGTCTTTTTCTATTTTTCGTCTTTCTTTCTTTCTTTCTTCCTTTTTATTTTATTTTATATTTTATATTTCATATATTTTGACTTTATATGATTTTTTTATTTTGATTTTCAATGGTCCCAATTCTAACAACGTCACCTTCCAAATTTTAATTTTAAATTTCTTTTCTTTTCTCCCCATTTCATTCTTTCCAAATATGATCTAAAGTTAAGATCGGATTTTAACTCTTCCTGATGAGATCTCAGTTTATCACTACAGTTGATCGATAACATCGACATGCCAGTGTCGCAGATTTTGTATATGTTTGTGTAAATAACAAATAATCATATATATATAAATATATACATACATATATATATATATATATATATATATATATATATATATATATATATATATCTTTCATCTTTTCTCTATGATCCTTCTTCCTTTTATTATACTTCTTCTCTGCCTTCCTTCACCTGTTCACTTGTTTCCCTTTTCGTCACCTGTTCACTTGTCTCTCTTTTCGTCACCTGTTCACTTGTCTCCCTTTTCGTCACCTGTTCACTTGTCTCTCTTTTCGTCACCTGTTCACTTGTCTCCCTTTTCGTCACCTGTTCACTTGTCTCTCTTTTCGTCACCTGTTCACTTGTCTCCCTTTTCGTCACCTGTTCACTTGTCTCCCTTTTCGTCACCTGTTCACTTGTCTCCCTTTTCGTCACCTGTTCACTTGTCTCTCTTTTCGTCACCTGTTCACTTGTCTCCCTTTTCGTCACCTGTTCACTTGTCTCCCTTTTCGTCACCTGTTCACTTGTCTCCCTTTTCGTCACCTGTTCACTTGTCTCCCTTTTGGTCACCTGTTCACTTGTCTCCCTTTTCGTCACCTGTTCACTTGTCTCCCTTTTCGTCACCTGTTCACTTGTCTCCCTTTTCGTCACCTGTTCACTTGTCTCCCTTTTCGTCACCTGTTCACTTGTCTTCCTTTTTCGTCACCTGTTCACTTGTCTCCCTTTTCGTCGCCTGTTCACTTGTCTCCCTTTTCGTCACCTGTTCACTTGTCTCCCTTTTCGTCACCTGTTCACTTGTCTCCCTTTTCGTCACATGTTCACTTGTCTCCCTTTTCGTCACCTGTTCACTTGTCTCCCTTTTCGTCAGCTGTTCACTTGTCTCCCTTTTCGTCACTTGTTCACTTGTCTCCCTTTTCGTCGCCTATTCACTTGTCTCCCTTTTCGTCACCCGTTCACTTGTCTCCCTTTTCGTCACCTGTTCACTTGTCTCCCCTTTCGTCACCTGTTCACTTGTCTCCCTTTTCGTCACCTGTTCACTTGTCTCCCTTTACGTCACCTGTTCACTTGTCTCCCTTTCGTCACCTGTTCACTTGTCTCCCTTTCGTCACCTGTTCACTTGTCTCCCTTTTCGTTACCTGTTCACTTGTCTCCCTTTACGTCACCTGTTCACTTGTCTCCCTTTTCGTCACCTGTTCACTTGTCTCCCCTTTCGTCACCTGTTCACTTGTCTCCCTTTACGTCACCTGTTCACTTGTCTCCTCTTTCGTCACCTGTTCACTTGTCTCCCCTTTCGTCACCTGTTCACTTGTCTCCCTTTTCGTCACTTGTTCACTTGTCTCCCTTTTCGTCGCATGTTCACTTATCTCCCTTTTCGTCGCTTGTTCTCCGAGTGTTTTCGATCTCTTTTCCTTTTTCCCTTTCTTCTTTCTTTTCTTTCCTGTTGCTGTGCGACTCAAATTCTTTTGTTCGTTTCCTATTTAACTAGACCCATTTATGGCAACCCTTTATAATTATGTTCAAATGATCATTTCACTTGTTGGGGAAATCCTGAATCACGAGCACCTAATAATGCATGTTTTATTAGGCCCCTCTCCCAGAGGACTCTTATGTTTTATATGTCACCATAAAAATATGTTTTTTATAGTATGCAGTTAAACAAATCAAAGTCGGTAAAACAACACAAAGGAAATAACTAAATACTTAATTTAGAAAAAATAAAATTTTTTTTAGGTTGTTGACGTCTCTTTTTCCCGCTAGTGGCTGGGGAGCAATATACGGGCTATTGATTTCTGGTGCCTATCCACTTCGTTTATAATCGATTCTTAAGTCATTTCTTATCATATTTCGTCGTTTCCAGCTTATAACTTTTAGTAGTGGCTCTTCGCACAAATCCTATCTCGTATAAATTCTTGTTTTGGTTTAATAAAATCATTTCGTATTTAAAGTTCAGGATTTCTTGTTTTCTTCTAATTATAATTTACAGTTTCTGTTATGTATTTAGATAGGAGGAACTTACTTGCAGATTTCCCAATTGATATACGAGCGAATATTTTGCATCCATATATATTTCGAAAATTTGGTATTATTTCTGTATTTTTCATTCGGAATGTTATTATGTGGTGATTATACCTAAACTTGCAATTATGTCTGTTGCCTCTATGTATACATTTTGTTCATTGTTAATGTTATTATTTACTGTTGCTTTGTATATGCAATTAGTTATTAAAAATTTGTTAACACTAATAGCATTAATACCACTATTACTGTTTTAATGCTACTCATTTTTATCGTGTTTTTTATTAATTGTCTTTTATCGAGGGAACAATAACTAAGTTTAATACTATTCCTATTTATAATTTTGAAGTATATGTTTATCGGTTATTCTGAAGAATACTCACTAATCTGTGTCTTTATCTCTTTGTTAAATGGCGGATGAACCAAATTACTTTTCGTTTCTATTATTTTTGTTTCGATTATGTTTCTTATTAAATACTGATTTATTATTTATAAAGCTGTTTCATATCATTTTTCGTTTTAATATAATTTTTTTTTTGGGGGGGGGGGTTTGTTTTTTTAAACTAAAAATACTTCTTAGGGTGGGGGAGAGTAAAAAATGTTTTGGGGGGGGTAAAAACCTTTTTGAAGGGTGGGAATAAAACAATTTCAACTAAAAATGGATGAGAGTAAAAAAGACTTGGGGGGGTTGGAGAGTGAAAACCAAATTGGGGGTGGCTAGTCTATAATTTGTTTTAAAACTGCAAGTGGATGCTATTATTTTTATTCATAAATAAAGGGATGCTGTTTAATCTTCTATAGAGTTTGTATCTTCCATTGTTTGAATCAAATGGTAAAGTCTGAAATAATCAGTTTCTTTCCGTTTCATTTTTATTTCTCTATCAAAATCTAAGTTTTTTATACGAATAAACTTCTTTTCCGAAATTTGTAAAAATTGATTTGCATCGAATTTAAAAAGCATTATTTGAGATCCCGTTTCTAGGCTATAACCGCAAAAACAATTGTCGATCTGCGCAAGTCTACTGCTTTTCGGTTCATTAATTTTGGCTATGATTAGAAAGCACGGGGAGGGGGCAGATGTAACACAATCTATTAAGGTCCGTTTTGTTTCAAAGATTTACTAATTTAAATTATTCAATGATGAATGTGGAATGGTCTCAGCTGCGATCGCATGTTTTTATTTGATTCGCATTTATTAAATTATTGGAGTAAAATTTTATTGAAGTAAACATAAGTTTCCGTTAAGTGATTGACGTATGGAATCACTTTCTCTCTCTTGCCCTTTCTCTAGACACACAGACACACACACAGACACACACATACATATATATATATATATATATATATATATATATATATATATATATAAGTATAATTTTTTATTTATACAAACATTATTGGTTACATATGTGCATACATGTTTCGGTTGAAGTTTTCCAAGAAAGTCAACCTCATCAGACCAGGAATGTTTCAGGAATGGTCTGATGAGGTTGACTTTCTTGGAAAAGTGCAACCGAAACATGTATGCACATATGTAACCAATAATGTTTGTATAAATAAAAATTTATACTTATAAACAGCTCTACTTGATATTGAGCACTTTTTATAAACACTTGAGTTTCTACGGATTTACATTTACAGACACTAATACAATACATGTACGATATATATATATATATATATATATATATATATATATATACGTTTGGTATGAAGAGGGATAACACAATATGCAAGTAAAAAAATCTCTCTTTCTCTCTCTCTCTCTCTGTCTCTCTCTCTTTCTCCCTCTCTCTCTCTCTCTATATATATATATATATATATATATATATATATATATATGTTGTGAATATAGTAGCAGGATTACCCACCGTTTGGTCGGTTGGTATGACAAATAACGCAACATGCAACAGTGCAGTAAAACATTTAGGAGTAATATTTCAGGTTACAGTTATTTTAAATCGGGCGTTGTTTCTATTTGCTTAAAAACAAGTAAAACGTAACTAATTACACTCCATTTTACGTCTACTCTAAATTCTAATTTATAAAAAATACCTCTAGTACGTGTTGAATTCATGAGAAATTAAACTGAAAGTAGATCTTTTACCTGTCAGCCGTGGCTCTTTCGTTTAGGAGGGCTTGCTAATGCACGTTTTCGTTCCACCAGTAAAATTGTTATTTTAGAGATTGCTCTATTTTTACACACATCAAAATAAATCATATGCAGGTAAGTAAGGAGTAATCCCTTCTTTTGCTTCCCCCCCTCTCTCTCTCTCTCCCAATTTTCTTCTCTCTACTCTCTCTCTCTCTCTATGTCCTTTCTCTTATGTACAGAACAATTCTTTCGATCACTGAAGACAGACCGAACGTCCGCCATATCACGCAGAAATGGCAAACCACAACAATTCGTTTCCACTCCGTTTCTAACTCGTCGTAGTCGTATTCTCCATTTTTATAGCAGCAGTGGTGGACGTTATCAATAAAGAAAAGTACAAAATAAGTTATCTCCGATTAACATTAAATTTAAAACCATCCGTTTCAGAGAAGGATCTTCAAATGTTAACATCATATGTGTATTTAAACGTGTGCGTTAACATTCTAAATCCATATTCACAATGGTTACAAATAATATTCTAAATAATAAATTAAATAATTAATTATCTTGAATGTGTTAAGTGCATCTATATATATAATCACGAGTTGGAATTGCTATAAAAGTTCTGAACATAACAGTTTAAACAATTAAACAAAATATATAAATAATTATAAACAATACAAATATATTAGCTGCATTTGCATATTTTCACATCGTAATCAACTCTAAATGTTATTACTTTTAAACATAAGCGACTATTACACTTTGTGTGTAACATATCGAATTATTAATAATTGAGATAGAAAGAAATAACGAACATTTTAAACAAATATATTAAACTCTTTATTCGTGGAGTTTCAAACGGTAACAATTTCGATTACTGGAACCCCAATTACATAATCAGTATAAGAAAGTTGCGATTTCAAATTTAATCACAAATGAAAAAATGTTCATATGACTTCTCGTGTGTACTTCTCGTTTCTACGTGACGTACAGATCATTATCCGTTTGTTACTATTGATCTATTGTTTTTTTTTCAATACATTACTGGATTTATATTTCTTAATTTCTAAGTCAATATAACTTGTAATGGCTGAACGCCCTACTAAATAATTTGGAAATAAAAGCGTTAAAATGTTAACGATGAAATTCAATTCTGGATAGTTTGAGCTCACATTCAAATGTATACATAAGTTCTGAATAGAAATTCACTTCTGACGACAGGATCTACCCTGATCATGCAGATAAGTCCCTTTAACATATTTTTATTGTTACTTGTAAGTGAGTGTATGTATGTGTATGTTCATGTGTGGGTATGTAGAATGTGTGCGTGTGAGTGGTGTATTGTATTTTTTGAACATTCATTTCACTACCAAAGCATTTTCAGCTGCATTTTAATATCTCTATATCACAGAATGGAACTTTTCCGAACTTCGAATGTCTGCATTACCTTCAACTACTTACGCCACACTTGCTTCATACTTAGAATCCTCGGATTTGATTAAACAAACATTACACCTGCATCTATGCTTCTTCAGTGGTTATGATTTTCTTTGCATATTTTAAACTTTTAAGATTGATTATATTTTTTATAACTTTTTATATTTTTTATATTTTCAAATGTTTGCATTGCAGTAAATGTTTCTGTCTTATCAGTCGAATTCCCTCCGATGATAAGATCATATCTTTGAAAATCCATGGGTTAAAGAAAATGCGTTTTTACATAACCCTTATTTGAACAATTGATGATTTAATAAATATTGCATTTTATCTACATTTAAATTCTCATCTCTTATCTTCTTATACTATTGTTCTATCTCGTATATTGGCTTTGACTATTGAAGATAGGATATAATTTAAATATATAATTTTATCATGATCGATATTGATATGTACTTCCTTTATTTTTATTTAAGTATTTAAACATTTGACAATAATTTAATGTCATTTATTTTACATTTTAAATTGTCTTCATATTTTAATCTTTAATCTTTTACACTTCAATTAATTTAATTATAATCTAATTTAGTTGTTTAGATTTTATTTACTTATCCTTAACTCTTGTACCCAGCCTTAACCCTTTACCAATCCTAACATTATTTATTAATATTAATACCCACACGCCTAAATCCTTTTTGACACAACCTTCATTCACTTATAAATCAGTCACTTCATTTTCCCACTTAATTCTTACTCTTGTTTTCAAATCTATTTTTACATCTGAAGCTGGCGTGTATCTATGCGCCCCACTCAACCTGCCTTTACATCACCCGTCTAAACTATCTCACCACTCTCTCACTTTCACCTCCCTTTTCTTTAATCTCAATCTGTTTGAATTTGAATTTGAATTTTTATTACGGCCTAGTCAATTTTCCAATTTCTGTTGAGTTGCATGTTGTTACTGGCTCCCTGCCTGATTTAGAAACCTACATTTTGACCTCAAATCCAAAAATAACTATATACGAACGGCCCATGGGAGTCGTTCCACTGACTTTTAATACACAACTTACATCCTAAACTTATACATTGCAGCCTCTACAAACCGGATTAGTTTGACCTTTAATGGTTAGATTTCTCCAAAATTAAACGAGTTTTACGATTTTTAGACGCCAATCTTTCCTGGATTTACCACTTTAAAACCTGCTGTTACAATGTTTCTACAATAAACTTTTACTATATTTTCAACCTTTTCTCTTTGCATTGAACATTTTCTACTCTTTTATAAATGTCTTATATTATATTTACATTTTTTCGGAATTGTGACTTTTGGTAATTCCTTTACCAACTTATCTCTTTGTATTTCTCTGGTGATGAGATTCCATTCTTTGAAAAACCATGGCTTAAGGAAGGAAAAATAAATATATTTTATTTGTAAACACTTTGTTTTGAACAACTGAGGACGTAATATATTTTGTATTTTTACAATCTTTATTCTCATTTTTTACTTTTCTATAAAATTGCTCAATCTCGTATATCGAACGTTAATCCTTTCAGGATAGGTTCAGATTTAAAGGTATACATTATATCTTTAATTTTTGCTCTGTACATATATATATATATATATATATATATATATATATATATATATATATGAAGAAGAATGGAAAGGAATTAGAGAACAAATGTGCTTGCATTCGGGCAGAGTTTTGCCCTGTGTTTCTTTCCCTACAACTTTTATTTTATTTTTTCAAATTTTAAATCTTGGCCTTTGCCAACTTATCTATCCCAGCGACTTCCTCTGATGATAAGATTTTGACGTTTGAAAAGCCTGGCTTAAGGAAAATTTAACTTTAATAAATTGCCTTTTTGCGGAATATACCTTGCTCTGAGCAATTGAATTGAAATTTGATTTGGCTTTTGCTTCTCTAATTCCTTTCCATTCTTCTTCATATCTACCTGCTCTATCCCGGATATTGAGCTGTATACTCTTCACAATAGGTTTTACTTTTCCTAAATGTTCGCTTTTAGTACACCACTTTATATATACATATACATATATATATGTATATATATATATACGTGCGCGTATGTAATTGTAAATGCATTATAGTTATTATAAGTGAATAAATAAAATTACTTCACGAAGTAGTCTTAAACATCTTTGCTTTGTATTGGAATGAAATGTTATTAATATATGTAAGCCAATAAAAAGGTTTATTCAATGTTTACTTGAGTTGTATGAACTTTTATTATAATTTACATTTCGTCAGTTTAAGATTTTAAAGTTTGTTTACATTTCAAATTTCTCATCTACACCGATGTGTATTTTAAACTCTGAATTGAACGAATCATCTCTGGTATATATTACCACAAGTCTACTATTCTATGAAATATCATTTACTAACGGCATAAATAACCAAGCCATACTAAATTAATTCATATAATATATCTCATACAATAAGACATATTGATATATTAATTTAAGAAAGGCGTCCGCGCGCCATGAATCGAGTAAACAGTATTAATATGAATGTGGGTTTCTTCGGTTCTTTGTTTGATGCCGTTATTGCGAATGGCGGTCAGAACGACTGGGTGGAATTTGTGGAATCGATACAAGTGCGGAGGCCATTATCTTTCTAATGACAACCGCGCAATGACAATATTTAGAAAGGTGGACAAGCTGCGTATAAAGCTTCTGAAGAATTCAAAGACACGAAAATCGCAAAGGTGTTATAGGGAAATAAAACGAATGTGTCGGAAAGAAAAAGATGACGCTACTTCCGGAAAAGGAGAAGAAAACTCTGTGAAACATGACAAAATCAAACTGAAAGGGAATTGAGAGGTGAAAAGAAATCAAATCCTAACAAGATAAAAAGAAAGAAAAGAAAAATATTAAAGATATGAAAATGTAGACTTCAATAAAAAATAAAGAAAGTAAAGATTGAAAAGATAAGCTAAGTAAGTAATATATATATATATATATATATATATATATATATATATATATATATATTCTTAAAACTATAGTCTATCTCGACAGATACGAAACTATGCGTTCGTTATTTACAGAACTTACAGGGTCACCAATAAAAAAAATGAAAATCATGAAATCCTTAATAAAATTTATAAATATAAATATAAACATAAATCTATTTTCTAGTGCCATCTGAAATGAATCAGTAATTTGAGCAAAAAATACTAAGTCACACTAAATAAACTATAAATAAATAATCTTTTGATGGTTTTATAAATATTTGAAACTTATGATGATTTGATGTTACGTTTTTTCCATTATTTTGTCCTACGTTTCTATCTATTTTGCATTAAACATGAATGAATCAACATTTTCTTCTCTAAAGTTTTCCCCCTGTATACTTGAATAACACAAGGGATGTAACGATGGATAAGTGGTTAACGACACGAACTCGCAACATGCATGTGGCGAGTTCGAATCCAATTCGTTCCACTGAAACACGTTCATTTCGGACGTTAGTACCATTCACGTGATCGCTTCCGTAAGTACCGGATGTCTTTCTAGAAACAATTCATACTAGGAAAATATCAGGGAAATCAATGTCAGCAATAGAATGATCTGGTTTCTTAGAAATTAATGAATTAATGGCACAACATACATGCTAAAACAAACCCTAGTTCTGGGATTGATGTATGTTTTAAAAAATGAAAAGTTTTCATTGTTTTAATTGGCCGTAATTTATAATTAGCTGAAGATGTCACAGATCTATCTTTTAGCTATATATATTGATTCAACTACTCTAATATGTTTTAGAGAAAGAGGGGATTCCAGCTTACTTACCTGAAGTATTCCTACACAGCGTACACATGTATGTCAATTAGATTGCAGAATAATAGAATGTATTACTTCTATATTTTGCATAAGTATGAGATAGAAATGCATAGGCTTACTATGTATTGTTATGCAACAGATGTTCTTAACACACACACACATACACATATATATTATTATTTATTTATGTATATATTAGTAAAATATCAAGCTGAATTATTTCGACACTTGATTATAGGGGAAATGGTAGTTTAATCTGTACCATTAGAGAGCCATGAATATTATAACTGCCCTGTTTTTAAATCTCCGAAACAGTTACATGGTAAACAGCTGATGATCCCCGTGTTAATATTAGACGCTTAAGGTCTCCTGTTTTTGTTTCACTGTTAGATACTATACCCCCCCCCATTTTTTAAAAATTTTATTTACTCATATTTTTTTTAATTTATTTATGAATTTTCCAACGAATGTTAAGTCTGCAATATCTTGGATTTAGCTAGTTTCTCTGGGAATTTAAACTGCATTTTACTTTTTTGTTGTTGTTAAAATGACTTAAAGCTTCTTTAGACTATATATATATATATATATATATATATATATATATATATATATATATATATATAGCATTACTTGATGTATCTAATATAATCAAAGTGAACAAATAATAATAGTGGTTTTGAATAAACAGGTCACGGGTTTGTCTTGTATGATCTCTACAATAATACGCTAAGGTATTACAAAGCATTGCATGTTTGTACGTACGTTATCACTATTCACATGTTATCACTTTTCACACACATTTAAAAAATAGATTAGAAAAGATGATGATTAATTTGATGTTGCTAAAGTAAACAATCCGAATTTACCCATTTTTAAAAAGGAAGTGTTCTAAAATCAAACTATGTCGCCCTGTGGACTAACACAGTACAATCCCTATAGTAAAGTAAAGTTAGTTCCCCCCTGCCACTTTGGTTATTATAGATTCAAAATCAAAAGCTATTATTTCAACTATAGCACTTCATAATACGTTTTTTCTAGGAAATATACGTACATTTCGTCTCCTTAGAAAAATGATTACATTTATTCCGTTCTTGCTGCTTCTCCCAAATACGTCTTCCACAAAAAAGGTGACATGCATGTTTTCTTTCTAACAATCATCTACCCCCCGTCAATCACATACAGCAAGAAATGTTCTTAATATACTTACTTACGCTTCAATTACCGCTATTCTTTCATTTTTAACACTTACTATCCCTACATACTACACTGCATTTTAAATATAAATAAAAAAGGCTCCCTTAATGTCAGTTTAATTCTTCCAAACGTTATGACTGTATTCGCTGAATAAAAGAATATTGGGTGGATGTCAGATATATTTGTAGTCGGCACAATTCATCTCTTCTTATTTTATTTCTTCCATGACATATTCTTCTTATTCTTCACGTGAAATGAGGAAAATTCACTATTTATTAGGATTTACACACTAAATTGTGTTGGCATTTCTGTAGGCTATTCCATATACATATTCCAACATTCTAGAATAGAGCGGAATATGGCAATTAACCAACAGCCTCTCAGTATGTTTGTTCTGCTGGCGGATTTCGCGACCGCGTCCATAAGTTATTAAGAATTCATAGTTTTCCAAGACTACACGCTACACTTTGCAGCTATTTCAAAAATAAAAACACGCATTCTTTTTCCGCTACAAGTCAACATTTTTATCGAGAACTATGTATGTTTTAAAACGTTGGTCGAAATAAAAAAGTAAAAACGAAACCTGCGTCCAAATGTTTTTACGTGTGAGATATTTGTGATCACAAATATCTCACGCGTTACTACAATACGGTAAAACCTTCGGACGCGGGCTTCTTTTTTACTTTTTTATTTCGACAAACGCTTTAAAACATACATACTTCTCGATAAAAAACACCCGTTTCTTAATATTTTTATTCACTAACAAGCAAGACCCGTTTCTCGGCGTTACTCGGGGAAATATGAACGAATGTTTTAACTATGAAATATTAATATTAGATTATCACTTGTGAAAAAATCATAAAAGAATCCTCTGTAAGTTATAGAAATTAAACTTGGGATATGCGTGAAAACATTTGTTTTCTTTATAAATAAATTTTAATTGAAAACTACAACATTTATAAATCCTATTTGCATCGCGTAAATTACTGACAGTAGATTCATTTTCTGATGTTTTGTTTAAATGAAATTTAAATTTTCAACACAAAAATATTTTAGGTAGGATGGCCTCCATAGTAAATATGTGATAGTATGACAAACGGCATTCCTACCCCACTTTTTTAATGGCCTTGTGCCTAATTGGTTACATTTAAGTAGGAAGGCAAGTAAATAGGAACACAGACACTGACTATTTTTTCAATTGGCTTATTTTCTTATGTAAAAAATAATATTTTATTATGAAAAATGTAATATTTAATTATGTAAAAATTAATATTTTATCATGTAAAAATTAATAGTTTATTATATAAAAAAAAATTCTGTTGTTGGCATTTCCCGAATTCGTTTTCAGAATCAGGTACTCCTAGGGGCGACCACAACCTAGACAGCAAAAGTCAAAACTCTTTGAATTATTTTAGACACTTTTCTTGAAGAGTGAAGCATAGATAAATGCCATTTATTCAGAATGTTCTCGTCATTATAAGTGGTGGAATTGTTTATTAGCCACTTTATTAAAACCCAATAATTTTATGTTACGACTTTAAAAGACAGAAAAGGTATAAGACGACAATGAGGTAGTTACAAAAACTATGTATTTACACAAAGTACAGAAGTAATGGGTTGCCAGAGACTGCTTCTGGATTAGTCATAGTCAATCTCTCCCCCTCCCCCCCCCTCTCTCTCTCTCTCTCTCTCTCTCTCTCTCTCTCTCTCTCTCTCTCTATGTTACCAATATTATCCATAGTGTTGGGAAATGTCCATCTAGTAAGGCAATAGTGTATATCACCATAACACTTTAATTCAATTCAATTTTGAATTTCTATTTTATAATCAAAATACAACTCCTCGATGGAATCTCTGAAATAAACATTTCTTTGATAATATAAGGGAGCGCGAGTTGTCTCTTTTCTAAGATCGGGTCGGGACACGGTGACGTCATAACCGGATGGGAGTAAGGCTTGCTCACTTTCTGTTTTTATTTGGACTTCGGCGGAATCAGGCATGTCTGACTGCGCTTTGTATATAGGTCACTGTAGTTTGCACCCCCTTATAGTACTTAAAAAAAATCACGTTTCAGTGCTTTTGATTTTCTGGGTAGTTTTACTAAACTAGCAAACTGTATCAACGTGGTGTCTAGCTTTATTTTGAGAACGAATTAAAGATGGTGAACTGAGAGAACGTAACCACCGCCGTTGTCAGATGAGCATCGGCTCTGGTTAGTTCATATGACCATTTTGTTGGCGATTGGTTGCTATGAGTATTCAAAGTCAGTGAAAACAGTGTTACCAACTGCATTAATGATACATCAGCATTTGTTTTAAAATGAACTTTTTAAATTTTTCTTTCACGAAGTAATTTGATTACGAAATTAAAGTCACCCAAATTAATTTCCGTTTCTTCCTAAACAGGTTTTAAAAATGTATTTTCTAAAATTGTAGGGTTTCATTTTTATTGAAAACGCTCAGTGATGATAAATGTTTGTAAAAATCGTTTTTAACGAATTCAATTTTGGTTAAACTGTGCCTTAACTGTTTGTGGCAGACGACAATTTTCATTACATTTCAGTGATAAAATTAGGATCATCATCTGGTTGGTCAATTTTAGTGGCGTGTCGATTTTCAAACGTGAATGAATCAGACTACAATTTTCTCGCTGGAATATGTTGAAGAATTTATCTTCAGATGACTTCTGGATGTTGATGCGTTAACATCTTGATTTTTGTCTCCGATGACAGAATTTATTTCCCTAGGAAAGGTGTGCCCTCGTTAATTTATTACCTCTTTTTCATATAAAATAGACACTACCATGTCGGAAATTAATTTTAATAATAATTTAAAAGATAGCTTTAAGAATAACGTAATAGATTTGAGATATGTATCTCTTAGTTACGATTGGAATTTAATTTGGACTAGAGACATTGATGACTATTTAAATCATAATTCGAGAAAGAGTTCGGAGAAATATAAATGTCGTATTTGAAACTCTCAAATACAACCTATTGTTTATGAATAAAACTTATGACGATAAGTTATCATTTAAAAGTTTGTGAAAAGAAATGCATGACAATATGTCAGTATTTAAAAAGGTTTCATCTTGAGAAACGAAGGTCAGTTTAGCCGAAGTTTGATTGAGAATATCTCGACAAAAGGATCGTTGATCTTTTGTTTAGTCTAAAAAAGGATTAATTGTTTTAAAGAATTGATTGAAAAATATCGACACGAGATTGATAATATTTATTATTTAGTAAGAACGACTAAATGATTTAAAAGATTTATTCAATTTAACATTCGTTAATCTGAATAGGGAAATGAATAAAATCATCGTAAATTAGATTTGATTGGAGGTCTATGGTCCAGAAATTCGCATTTTAATATGATAAAGAAAAAAGGAGTATTAACCAACTCCCCCAAAAGGGCTCTCTGGAGCAGACAAAAAATACAAGTTGCCGCAGTCTGGAAGGACGTTTCGTCCACTGACTGGTGATATAATAGATACTACACCTTGATCTTAGCCTGAATAGAAGAATTAGTCTATAGAGAACTGTACAGGATGATAGATTAGAGAAAGTCTGATAGAACGTCTGAAAAATGAAAGATAAGGAAGGAATGAAAAAGAAGAGAAAAGATGGGAGTCTTACCCCCCCCCCTTTATCGAAGATAAAAAGAAAAAGAAAGAAAATCGAAAAATGAGGTTTGGGAAGCAAATGTTAGTGAACCAGCACCAAGATATTAGACGCACATCATAAACACATTCGACATAATCATACGAACGAAACCGTACGACACCGAAGCAATACGTCGGTTCATGTCTCTGCATCAAAGGCGCGAAATTGTATGATGCACAAGTCGGGAGAAACATCTAAGATGTCCGGGTTTCTATAATAAACAGATTTAGACGACCACGCCGAGGATGAAAGGTCCATTCGCAACGCGAACCTCGACCATCTTTTTCAATCAACCAACTCTCATACGAGTTAATCTGTTATTTTATTTGTGAAGTGGGGTGGGTGGGGAGTTGGAGTTCATGCGAAAGGAAGGCCATATTTAAACTTCCGGTGAAAAGGAAATCGTTGTTGTCTGCCATCACTTGATGTTGACAAGAGTTGAGAAAATTCATAAAGGAAACAATTTCCTTCGCCTGGGCGTCAGAAGTCGAATTCAAAACTTGTAAATGTCGTTTCATTTAGAAATTTTATTGAGAATAATTTTTAAATTACGTATCAGAAGTATCTTACTGTGTAAAAATATTATTTTATTTGGAATGTAGTTCACACAACACAATTGACCAAATCGATTACTTATATCCAGAGAAAGTGATATAAATATATATATATATATATATATATATATATATATATATATATATATAGAGAGAGAGAGAGAGAGAGAGAGAGAGAGGTGAGATAAAGAGAGAGAGAGAGAGGCAGCACAATAATAATAGATTAAAAATAACTACCGGGACAGTAGTAGGAAATCACTATGAAGTGAGCGGACAACAGAGCATGTTGTTTGAAAGAAACAGCTTACATTGTCGGCTTGTATACTTAATATTCTTCCTCCGCTGTGTGTACTTGTGAAATATTCAATTTCGACCTCAAAATGTTGTCAGGTCATCAAGAGAGATTACGCACCGTTTCGGGGCCTTCCTCTCGACGGCTTTTTCACCTATCGCTCCCCTGAACTTATGTGAGGCCTCGTTATCTGAATTGCATTTCAATCCAATGAACTGTTCAATGACGTCAAAACAACTGACTGTGTAACGGCTTAGCGTCTCTAGTGTCGTGTAATGCCTTGGCGTCCCATTTGGTGTTTAACAGCTGAGTCTCTCACGTCTTCGTTGCGTGAAATTGTTCTCTTATCGAAGTGGAAAAAAATAAATAAGTAAATAAATAAAATAAAATAAAATAAATAAATAAATAGAATAAAATCAATAGCTAAAACAATAAATTAAAAATAAATTAATTAACAAAAATAATAAAATTTAAAAAAATGTTTTCCCTTTACAGAGATAAGTATACAGTGGGTACTGTGTGATATTCGTCACATTGCACATTGTTCGGTTATCTCTTTAAATCGTTCGCTGGCTGTAGCTCTTTTTTGACCTTTAATTCTAAGCTGGCCTTGGAGCTGATACAGAGAGCCTGTAAGGAACCCCGTGCTCCAATTTAAACAGCTCGAAGGAGAACACTATAACCTTCACGTGTCAG
This sequence comes from Sepiola atlantica, assembly GCA_963556195.1. NCBI lineage: Eukaryota > Metazoa > Mollusca > Cephalopoda > Sepiida > Sepiolidae > Sepiola > Sepiola atlantica. Next base: position 3,992,574 of record OY744516.1, on the reverse strand, counting down.
CTCTTTTTTTCAGGTTTCGTATTTATCTATCTACTCGGCTCTAATGTAGTACTGTCAATTAAATCAAGGTCAGTCTTTTGCTTGTTTTTGACGAAAGAAGAATGTCCGACCTTGGCCCCTTTTCACTTATACTCCTGTATATGATGTTTTGTTCCCCGACCATACATATAATTGTAGATACAGGGTGTCGTATATGTGGCTATTTACGCACACACATGTATATTAGCATTTTTGGATATATGAGAAAACGTTTTCGGATGTATGAATAAAACCTTTTCATCCTGATTCATTTAGAATAGAAAAAATGAAATAAAATGAAATAATAAAACTACCATTATCTGTGTTTGCGTGACATCAAGCGTTGAGCGTTGCACCTCATAAACACTCAACCTTGCATAGTGATTGGAGATTGCTTAAAAAGTGTATACGATTCCGGTTATTTTTCATCACGGCAATATCGTGTCATAGTCATATAACTTGGTGTTTGTTTCCTATGCTAATATTACCGAAAACATGCTAAGTCCTTCCATGTTTTTGGCAAAGTTTCTAAAACCGAATATACTGTAACATTTATTATTAGACAACATTAGTAAAAAGACTGGCTAAAAGATTTACTTAACACTAATGTGACTGGTACGTATATATGTTTAAGTCAATTATTTGTGTTGTCTGCTAGATAATTAGCAGGTATAGAGAATATATATTATTATAATAAAGCTGGGTTAATTAAAGTTTGTTTACCTAGGTCTATTTTCCTTTATATTTTAATCACACAACATTTTTGGAGATTGAGTTATGTTTGAAAAAAAAACATTTGGATGGTTTTAATTAGCTGTAATTTGTAATTTACTGATCAAGTCACCCATTTCTTACTAAGTTTCCAACTTCTCTTAATATTGATATCGTGTCTGTCACTTCTTATTTCCGTTTGTCTGTCTGTCTCTCTCTCTCTCTCTATCTCTCTCTCTCTCTCTATATATATATATATATATTTATATATATGTATATATATATATATATATATATAGGATCAAATAAAAAGCAAAGTAAAAACTTTTAGTAGATGGAACCTATTGTGAAGAGGATTAACTCAATATACGAGATTAAGCAATTGTAGAGATAGAAGAAAATAGAGTGATAAATATGCGACGATTGTCCAAATTTATTTCAAATTTCAATTGTTCAATGCAAGGTGTATTCAGTAATAAACTAGTGTTTATTATTCTTTCCTTAAGCCAAGGCTTTTCAAAGATCGAAATCTTATCATCAGAGGAGAAATACAGATGGATAAGTTGGCTTTCGAAAAAAACAAAGTTCAAATATTTGAAAAATATGAAAATTATTATTAAAGGAATTTTTGTTAAAAAAAACGCAGTGAATGAAAAGAAAAATTCCGTGAAAAATATATGCAGGTTGTCCGGGTGGTAAATTTCCGTTGAAAAGAAGTCAAATGAATTGTAGAATGTGAAGAAAACTCTTTGCGTGGGAGCAGTGTGGAGAAAGTGCTCAAAATATAGGTGAGTCCAGACGCACTTAAAGGAGATTTACCACCCGGACAATCTGCATATATTTTTCACGGAAGTTTTCCTTTCATTCACTGCGTTTTTTTTAACAAAAATTCCTTTAATAATAATTTTCATATTTTTCAAATATTTGAACTTTGGTTTTTTCGAAAGCCAACTTATCTATCTGTATTTCTCCTCTGATGATAAGATTTCGATCTTTGAAAAGCCTTGGCTTAAGGAAAGAATAATAAACACTAGTTTATTACTGAATACACCTTGCATTGAACAATTGAAATAAATTTGGACACTCGTCGCATATTTATCACTCTTTTTTCTTCTCTCTCTCTCTCTCTCTCTCTTTATATATATATATATAAAATATTTGTTGTTGTTTATTATTATCTATGTATGTATACGTTTCGTCCCTTTTCAATCAGGACTCATCAGCATAGAGATATGACTATTCACTACTGGTCTTACGATTCGAAACCCTGGATTACAAGTATTTTTCAACTTATATCCAACGTCGTTAACCGCACGCCCAATATTTGAATAGCCGATAAACAATGATAATTTAACAGATATAAAAGCGGCTTGATGTCGAGGCATTATACTTCTATTAAAGAAGGAATGATGCATATAAAGCAAGTGACGTCATGCTGTGTTTGTACTACCATTTAGAGTGCTCTACTTATTTTACGAGGTGCGAAAAATATAAAATATTTGTTGTTGTTTATTATCTATGTACGTATACGTTTCGTCCCTTTTCAATCAGGACTCATATATATATATGTATATGTCTCTATCTTTCAACCTTTTTATTAACAGTCGAAGGCAAAAAAGAAAAGAAGGGGAAGAAACGATTGACAGGGTCGATTATAAACACCACACCTAGTCATACTATTTAACTCATATTTGCAGAGAAAAAAAGCGATAAAAAAGAAAGATAGACGAGGATATAAAGATAGAGAGATAGAGATTGAGGGGATAAAGTGACCAGAAAAAAAAACATTTTTGATATTGTTCTGTAATGTTTTAAAATTTAACTGGCTTTGCAAACTCGTATTTTTTATCTATCAGCTAGGGGCATTATGACCTCATTCTGACAACCTAGGGTTTGCCTAGTCTTTTGGCAGATCTTTATTGTTCAAGTTGATCTTAAGAGATCACACTCCATGCATTGTCTTCTTCCTTATGAAGTGGGGGGTTTATTGTCTGTTAGCTGCGGCGCCTCTACAGGGGAATGCCGATGGATCTGTTGAAGGCTTTTCTGTACTCTTCCACACTGCGCTTACTGCAGCATTAGAATTGTATTGTAACATCTTGCTGGTGTAGGAAGCACGTAGATAAAGGACCTTTTTCGGCTCTGTTTTCATACGAGTCGGGGAATTCTTGGTAAATCTTCAAGTTTAAATTGTTTCCAAATGAATTCCGTCCATTCTGCAGCCAAAACAGCCTCCTGTTATTGTAGTGGTGGCGGTAGATGATATCGACTCTTTCCTATTTTTTTCTTGTTTTCTTTTTTTTTCTTATTTTTTTTCCTTTTTTTCTTTTTTTTGAATGCTCTATAAGTCACCAATAGTATTGATATCGACTCCTTCCTTTGTTTTTTCTTGTTTTCTTTTTTTTCTTGTTTTTTTTTTCTTTTTTTCTTTTTTTTTGAATGCTCTATATGTCACCAATAGTATTGAGATCTGAGGACCTGTGTGAATTGATGCATTATCATCCTGAACGGTCGCTTTTCCCTTCGGAAACAGTTCTGCAAAAATATCATAAATTTGATCAAATGAAATGCTTACATTATTAATTTCACATTAAAATGAAACCATTAGCTCAGCGAATTTCAAAGATATAGCATCTCAGAGCATAACCAATCTTCTTGTATTAACTGTTCAAATAATACAATCTTGGCCAAATGCTTTTTTGTTGTCTCTGTATACATATACTCAGCCAGTTCTCGGAAAAAAAGGTAAGGTAAGCTGAGAAAACAACATTTTTGACTGTTCAAGTGACCAAAGCTCTAACAAAACCCCAAACGCTTTCTGGCATTTATTTTTGAAACTGTGTTTAAGAGTTAGGATTATTATTAAGCTTTGCACTGATTTTCGTAGCTGTACTGTTGTAATTCTTTCTAAGAATTCGCGTAGGAATTAGGGTCGTACGAATTGCAAGGTTATCTGTATCTCGAAACATATCTCATGTTCGTCTTGAATTTTGGCGAGTCACTCATGTGACGTACGAATGCAATATTCACAGCAATCTCATCTCGTTTACGGATATGTAAATCAGAGTATGCTTATCAAAAAGCGTTGGGGTTTTCTGAGATTTCTATTACGATGACAAAGGTTTCCCCTCCTTCTCAAGGGCTGTTATTTCTTTGCAGCACTACTTCTGGATATGCTAAACATTGAAACTGATTTCGTTCCGTTATCGTCTGCCATACAAGCATAAACAATTTGACATGTTTGAGAGCACGATAGATCTGTCATCTTAATGCATTTAATATTAAATCACATTCATATATACACACTAAACAATGCTTCAAGCAAACTACATAAACCTCTTGAATTGAATTATATTTTTCTAATATCTGAGAATAATAACAATTTTAGCAAAATCTTTAAGTAACACTAATAAATAAAATACAAAAATAAGCCAAATTACGACAGTTTTATAGATATTTAAACAATTTGATGCTATGCATTTTTATTATTTTGTTTTACCCCTGTATATATCGATATATTATTATACTAAAGCTGAGTTAATCCACGTGTGTTTCCCTAATGATGTGTTCTGATATATACTAATCGCACAAAATATATGCTAAAATATTCCTTGCTTTTGGGATTGAGTTATGTTTCAAAAGAAAAACTTCAATTTTAAATGTTCTAATTAGCCATGATTTGAAATGTACTTCGCTACTTCAAAATACTTCAATTGATTGAGCTCTGATGAGCTTGCTGCTCTGGTACCCCCACGACGTAAATTCACTAGACCAACCCGACAATCTGTTAAATCCCATCCATTCACTGTAGAGGTCCCCAGATGCCGAAGAGCCTTCTACTGTAAAAGCTTCTCTCCTCGTGCTGCTGGACTCTGGAACTCCCTCCCCGCTTCCTGTTTTCCTGATGTTACTGACATGCAGAAATTTTAAACTAATGTAAACAGACATCTCGCTGCGCAGCTCCTAATTTAGGTCGACCCCCCTTCCCCAAACCTTCACCCTTTTGTCTCAGTAACCCCTTACGTCTACAGTGGCGGTCTTCCCTGTTTGGGGTGCACTATGTTAAAAAAAATTAAGTACCCTCTCTCTTAGTAAGGTCCCATGAATTACACTCACACACTATCTCTCTTATACTGTATATTGTTTGACCCTTGCTATTATGTGATACGGTATATATCACTCTCGTTTCTCTCTCTCTCTCTCTTTCTGTCTCTATGTTTCTTTTAACAGTCGAAGGTTTAAACAAAATTGAATAATAAAAAGACAACAATAGTCGATTTTTAAAAGGGGGTACTATCACAGGTAGTAATGCTATTTAACCCCGTAGTTAGAAGTGGAGAAAAAAATAATAAGAGTGAGAAATATATAGCGAGCACGAAAAGGCTAACTTCGGATTTTGTATTTTTATTTTTTCACATTAAACTGTTTTTGCGAACTTTTTTTTTCTGATTGAAACGATTTAATCCAAGCTCCGTGATTACCCAAGTGGGTGACATTTTTTTTACTAGTGGTAGATAAATAGTTCATTTTTTCAAGTGGTAGATAAATTGTTCAATTTTTTCTAGTCGTTGATCAATAGTTCAATTTTTTCAAGTGGTTGATAAATTGTTCAATGTTTTCTTGTTGTAGAAAAATAGTTAAATTTTTTCTTAGTGGTTGATAAATTGTTCAATTCTTTATAGTCGTTGATCAATAGTTCAATTATTCTAGTCGTTGATCAATAGTTCAATTTTTGAAGTCGTTGATCAATAGTTGAATTTTTTCAAGTGGTTGATAAATAGGTCAATTTTTTCTTGTGGTAGAAAAATAGGTCAATTTTTTCTTGTGGTAGAAAAATAGTTCAATTTTTTCTTGTGGTAAAAAAATAGTTCAATTTCTTCTTGTGGTAGAAAAATAGTTCAATTTTTTCATGTGTTTGATAAATAGTTCAATTTCTTCTTGTGGTAGAAAAATAGTTAAATTTTTTCTACTGGTAGATAAATAGTTCAATTTTTTTCTACTGCTAAATAAATAGTTCAATTTTTTTCTAGTGGTTGATAAATAGCTCAATTTTTCTAGTTGTTTATAAATATCTCAATTTTTCTAGTAGTTGATAAATTATTACATTTTTTTCTAGTGGGTGATAAATAGTGCAAATATTTCTAGTGAGAGTCTAAATAGTTCAATTTTTTCTGGTCGTTGAACAATAGTTCAGTTTTTTCTAGTAGTTGATAAATTATTCTATTTTTTCTAGTTGTTGATAAATAGTTAATTTTTTTCTAGTGGTTGATAAATTATTACATTTTTTCTAGTGGTAGATAAATTATTCAATTTTTTCTAGTGGTAGATAAATTATTACATTTTTTTCTAGTGGTAGATAAATTATTACATTTTTTCTAGTGGTAGATAAATTATTACATTTTTTTCTAGTGGTAGATAAATTATTACATTTTTTCTAGTGGTAGATAAATTATTCAATTTTTTCTAGTGGTAGATAAATTATTGCATTTTTTTCTAGTGGTAGATAAATTATTACATTTTTTCTAGTGGTAGATAAATTATTCAATTTTTTCTAGTGGTAGATAAATTATTACATTTTTTTCTAGTGGTAGATAAATTATTACATTTTTTCTAGTGGTAGATAAATTATTACATTTTTTCTAGTGGTAGATAAATTATTACATTTTTTCTAGTGGTAGATAAATTATTCAATTTTTTCTAGTGGTAGATAAATTATTCAATTTTTTCTAGTGGTCGATAAATTATTCAATTTTTTCTAGTGGTAGATAAATTATTCAATTTTTTCTAGTGGTAGATAAATTATTCAATTTTTTCTAGTGGTAGATAAATTATTCAATTTTTTCTAGTGGTAGATAAATTATTACATTTTTTCTAGTGGTAGATAAATTATTCAATTTTTTCTAGTGGTAGATAAATTGTTCAATTTTTTCTAGTGGTAGATAAATTATTCAATTTTTTCTAGTGGTAGATAAATTATTCAATTTTTTCTAGTGGTAGATAAATTATTCAATTTTTTCTAGTGGTAGATAAATTATTACATTTTTTCTAGTGGTAGATAAATTATTCAATTTTTTCTAGTGGTAGATAAATTATTCAATTTGACATTCGCACTTATTATTAACTATGAAACGCCCATTCTATGAATCAGTACGATAAGACTCTAATACACATATGGTTCTATGTACACACCATAAACCCTTATGTGAATTAGATAGCAAAATAATGAGTCTTTTTAATCATATATGATAATACTAAATAATAATACTTCTATATAATAATAATGATCATAATAATAATAATAATAATAATAATAATAATACTGATAATAATAATAATAATAATAATAATAATAATAATAATAATAATAATAATAATAATAATAATAATACTGAAAGGAATATTGAATATTAATAAAGTGAAGATAACACAAATAAACGTAAGAGCACTAAGAACAATCCCCCAAAACCTCGAAAAAGTTATGAGGGAAATTGGAATCAAAGATAAAGTTGAGAAGATACAACGGACGACAATAATGAAAACAGCTGAAATCTTTAACAAAAATCCTTGTATGCGGAAACCAACATCAGCTGCGAACATTAACCAGTAAATAGAAATTGCAATGGACATTTCTTTTTTTAAATAACACAACCGTATGAGACCAACAAAACTAAAACCGGAAATTGTAAGTTAACTGCGCCCCCGCTACCCCCCCCCCCAAAAAAAATTGTTGTGTCGGCCTCGGCTGGCGCCACACCAAATAGTTGTGACGGATCAAGGAGGAGGATGGAAAGACAGAGATGGAAGAGCACTAATCAAACCTCCACTAGAAGAGTGCGATGAGCACTAGGACCTCAGGGAGGCTTTTTGCCAACAAAACTCCAGAGAATATTAATGGCTGTTGCTAGCGATACATCGATGATGTGCGGCTGCTGTGATAACGCAAAGTCATTTGCAATGGTTGTCGAAAAATGTGGAGAGCAGTGGAATTATGAAAATACTTCTTGTCACTCGGACTTCAGGGAACACCTTATTGTCAGTGAGCGATCGCTAGTGATGGCCTGTGTAAGAACTCCTAGTTAGTAAATAATAATAATAATAATAATAATAATAACAATGATGATAATAATAATAATTATAATGATAATAATAATAATGATAATTATAATGATAATAATGATAATAATAATAATAATACTGATGATGATGATGATGATGATGATGATGATGATGATGATGATAATAATAATTATAATGATAATAATAATAATGATAATAATAATAATAATAATAATAATGATGATGATAATAATAATAATAATAATAATAATAATTATAATGATAATAATGATAATAATGATAATTATAATGATAATAATGATAATAATAATAATACTGATGATGATGATGATAATAATAATAATTATAATGATAATAATAATAATAATAATAATAATAATAATAATAATAATAATAATAATAATAATAATAATAATAATAATAATAATAATAATATATGTTTACTTATGAAAGAAGGGTGTCTTAAAAGATATGACGTCACAGTTTATGAATTTTCGAATGAAAGCAACGTAGAATAAACAGTGGTAGTGACCCGACGAGAAATGGCTACGTCTAGTTTTATACTAGTTGACATTTTATTTTTGTTTCAGATATCACTATATTCATCATATATCACTATTTAAGTACGACACAAGGCCAAAAAAGCTTTAGAATTGTCAGAGTTTCGGAACTGCCATATTATATGATTGTGGATTTAATCAGTGTCATATTATCGCAAACCTCGGGATTCCGCTTTCAATGTCAATCGAGTGATTATCCAATACATCAGACAAAGAAACTAATCAATATCATCTCGCTTATGTCGATCAGAATCCTCTGACAGCAGTCTGTGTTTATTAATGATAATAAGGGCGTTTATTTCTTTATTTCTTTTTTTCTGTTTAACTTAGTTAACCACAAACAAGACAAGTTTCGACTGAAGACGTAAGGGGTTACTGAGAATTAGGGTGAAAGTTTAGAGGTTCATCCTAAATTAGGAGCTGTATAGCGAGATGCTTGTTCACATAAGTTTTAGATGTCTGCATCTCGGTACAGTCGGAGAAACAGGGAGGAGGGATAGAGTTACAAAGGCCGGCAGCTCGAGGAAAGGAACTATTAGAATAGAAGGCTGTCCGGCATCTGGGGACCTGCACAGTAAATGAATGTATATATATATATATATATATATATATATATATATATATATATATATATATATATATATATATACAGGGTGGGCCAAAAAAAGGTCCTATTTTTAAAATTCATGACTTTTTTATTTATTGATTTTTTTTTTATTTTTAGAATAAGTAAAGGACCCCTTCCGAAGCAAGCATGAGCCGTATTAGCCCTAAGGAACGTACCCTCATTTAGAAAACATTATTTTTGCTTAAAAAACTCAAAACAGTGTAAAAAACAATACTTTAGTTTTTGTAAGTTTTAAGAAGTGTTTTTCGGCTAAAATTTGTTTTGTTTATTTCAAAAAATCTCGGAAGGGTCATTCTACACACATATAAAGTTTGGTGAGTTTAACTTTTATTTTGTGGGAGTGATTCAAATTCAAGTTATTCAAATTTAAAGATAGGACCCTTATTTTGGCACACCCTGTATTAGAATAGAAGGCTCTCTGGCATCTGGGGACCTGCACAGTAAATGAATGGAATTTAGCTGATTGTCGGATTGGTCGAGTGTATTTACGTTGAGGAGACACCAGAGCAGCAAGGATATAACATTGCAGGGATGGGGCAGTGGCTGGAACTTGGTAGATAGTGATTGACCTATTAGATTAGCGACTCTTTTTTTGGACCTTGTCTAAGAGGGATAGACTAGCTGATGGTGCATCAGCCCAGATGTGATAATAATACTCCATGCATGGTCGGATGTTGGCTTTCTAGAAATATAGGATGTTATGCTATATCTGGGTTATGGTCATTTAGTGCGAAAAGACGGTATTTAGAAGAATCACGTATATATCAATACTCTAGTTATTCGATGATGTTATCCATTCGGATGTCGTAAGTCTATGCAATTCTAAGAGGTACAAATTAAAAGAGTATAAAGATAAAAAGTGATATAATCAAATATTAAGCGGGGGAAGGTCGGAGACACTGCTATCGTTTTGAGAAGACCAGTGCCTCTCGCATGGGAAAACCACCTGTCACAGTGTCAAACAGTATTTAACCTAGGGCGCCCACGCGGACCTCATCATTCCACACATCTTCATTATCAGTATTTGTTTTCGTTCTACAGCTTCGCGCCGTGGGCCGTTCACATGCATAGTTTGCAATGTACGCGGCCCTGTGTGGCTTCTAATGCTACTAACAGATCTCGCAGTCGAGGGAAACCCTAGGCGGGGGATTCGATTAGGAGACGTGGAGCGCCGGGCAGACTTAGAGCTGGCATCTAATTTGCATATGAAGCCAAGCAGTTACAAATCCAATTCAAAATGAAGGAGCTGAGCTGAGACAAGCGCTCCCCGCCCGAAGACACGGCGCCACACTTGCCTCAGAATTTCGGCGCGCAAAGAGTTTGGTTTCTTTTTTTACTTT